>LPNX010349029.1:354251-384906 GCA_001517045.1 Pseudotsuga menziesii
TGGAAACTTTCAGATCTGATTGGATGAAAAGATAGATATCTTCAAATGGAGCTGTCCAATGTACTCCTTTTCTGAAAACAGTGGAGGGAAACTCCCGGAACAGGAAGCCCTAATTTTCTGATTTCTTCTGCAGAACTGCCTGTTACTGTTTCTGTGATATATCTGAAATTACTAATCCTATATGTCTTAAATTTCTCACCGAGGTAACCTCGTATGTCCCTGATCCAACACCACCGGTTTCATCAGAATTGATTTCACCATTTGGGATTTATGATCCTTTTCCCAAGGTGACCTGTTACAGGACTGTTCAGAACAGCGAAGTTGAATGGCATGCCACGTGTCACTGGTTTATCTTCTGAGTCTAACCTTCGGGCCACAGAAATTAAAGTCCATACCCTTTCTGGAACATCTTTAGGAATTCCATTAGGACCTCTGTAGCCCAAGATATTGCAGATCTCCCCAGGTGTCCTGTTTATGGATGATTTGGAAGAGGATGGAACCCTAGCTTGGAGAGATCATATCTCCCAGAATATAGAGAATCAGAGGCTGAAATTTGGACATAGTGTTCATCAGGATTTTACCTTCAGCCCCTGCAATTTTTAGCTTCTGAGACTTCACCAATCTCGGAATATAGCGACTGTACCAAAACTTAGCAGTTTTAGTATTTAGGGTTTCTCCTAGCTAGGGATCAAACTAGGGTTTGACTTTCCCGGAGANGTTGCATATACATCAACACTAAGAAATTGGAAATAAAGTGCAACCTTTTAGGCCTTCATTTGACCAAGTTTGACTAAGGTCTAAAATAGCTTGAAATCCCCTAAAAGTTTGTATCCATGGTTATCTCTCAAATGGGTACCTAATGACCAAAATAACGACCTTATAACATCGTGAAAGTTGTCGGGCACTCTTATCTAACAAATGCATGCATAAATCTACAATCAAATTTTAATTATGAGAAATCGGTCAAAAGTGAAACTCCGTTGNTCCTTCTCAAATTAGCTCTGATACCATGTTAGTTTTTCAACATTTAAGCTAGCATTATGTTAGGATCTTTTCACTGAGAGAATAACAAGCACAGCAATAACATAAGCACANCACGAAAGTTCACGTGCACACTTGTCTATCAGATGGGCATCCAAATCTATGATAAAATTTTAATTCTAAGAAATTGCTCAAAAGTGAAATTTTGTTGTGCATGGTTGTTTATCCAATGGGAATCCAAATATATAATCAAGTTTCAATTCTAAGCAGTTGGTCAAAAGTAAAACTCCATCGTGCGGTTTTGTAAGGGTTTGGATTAAAGGAGCTGAAAATAACTCTGAACATCATGAATGTTGGCGTGTGCTCTTATCTATAAAATGGGCATCCAAATATATGGTCAAATATTAATTCAGAGAAATTGGTTAGAAGTGAATCTCTGTCGTGCATCATTTTGCTAGAGTTGGGATTAAAGGGGGTCGAAATAGCTCGAAACATTGCAAAGGTCAGCGTGGACTCTTGTATATCAAACGAGAATCCAAATCTATGATCAAATATCAATTCTAAGAATTTTGTCAAAAGTGAAACTCCATCATGCGGTTTCGCTAAGGTTTGGCTTAAAGTAGGGGAAAATACCTCTAAACATCACGAAATTAGGCAGGCACTCTTATCTACCAAATGCGCATATAAACCTATGATCAAAATTTAATTCCGATAAATTGGTCAAAAGTGAAACTTCGCCATGCGCTTCCACTATGGTTGCACTTCAAGGGACTGAAAATAGCCTGGAACGTCGGGAAAGTTTCTATGCACGCTTTTTTATTTAAATGGGTACATAAATCCACTTTCAAATTTTAATTCTGGAAAAGTCGATAAAAGTGCATCTTTTACACCCTTGTTTGACCATCCTTGAATGCAGGCCAAAATAGCTCTAAATCTCATGAAAATAGGTGTCCATGTCTATCTTTGAAATCGGTATATAAATCTACTTTAAAATTTGAATTTTGAGAAATTGGAAAAAAAGCAACATTTTAAGCCTTGGTTTGAGGAAGTTTGATCGAGGTACAAAATGGCTCACAATCCCCAAAAAATCTACATGTAGGCTTATCTCTAAAATGGGTACCTAAATACAGTTTCAAATTTCAATTTCGAGAAAGTCAAGAGAAGTGCATTTCTTAGAACTTGGTTTGACCAACCTTAACTAAGGGCCGAAATAAATCAAAAATCTTCTGAGAAATTGGTTAAAAGTGAAACTTCATCATGCGGTTTCAACAAGGTTGGGGTTAAAGGGGGTGAAAATAGCTTGAAACATCTTGAATAATGGAGTGCACTCTTGTTTACCAAATGGGAATCCAAATCTATTATAAAATTTCAATTTTTGAGAAATTGGTTAAAAGTGAAACTACGTCGTGCATTTTTGCTAGAGATAGGCTTAAAGGGGGACCAAATAGCTCGGAACATTGCAAAATTTGGTGTGCATGCTTGTATATCAAATGAGCATCCAAATCTATGATCAAATTTTAATTCCGAGAAATTGGTCAAAACTAAAAAATCCATCATGCGGTTTCGCTAAGGTTTAGATTAAAGGAGGGGAAGATAGCTCCTAACATCACAAAATTTGTCATCCACTCTTATCTACCAAATGAGCATCTAAATGTACGATCAAATTTTAATTCCGAGAAATTGGTCAAAAGTGAAACTTGGTCGGAAGTTGGTGTGCACGCTTGTTTGTTGAAATGGGTACCAAAATCCACCTTCAAATTTCAATTCTGAAAAAGTCGACAAAAGTTCATCTTTCCAACCTTGTTTTTGACCATCCTTGAATGACGGAAAATATATCCAAATGTCATAAAAATAGGTGTCCATGCCTATCGTTGAAATGGGTATCTAAATCTACTTTAAAGTTTAAATTTTGAGAAATTGGAAAAAATGCAACGTTTTAGGGGTTGGTTTGAAGTTTGACTGAGGTCCAAAATGGCTCACAATCCCCAAAAATTCTATGTGTAGGCTTATCAAAAAACTGGATACATTTTCAAATTCCAATTTAGATAAAGTCAAGAAAAGTGCATTTCTTAGAACTTGGTTTGACGCACCTTAACTAAGGGCCGAAATAACTCAAAAATCTCACAAAAATATGTGTGCACGCTTATCTCTTAAATGTGTATCTAAATCTCCTTTTACATTTGATTTCTAAGAAATTGGAAAAAAGTGCAACCTTTTAGGCCTTGGTTTGACCAAGTTTGACTAAGGTAAAAAATAACTCGAAATCCCCTGAAAGCTTGTATGCATGGTTATCTCTCAAATGGGTACCTAAATTCTCTTTCCAATTTCAATTAGAAGAAAGTCGAAAAATAACATCTCTTAGACCTTTGTTTGACCAACCTTGAATAACAACCAAAATAGCTCCAAACATCATGAAATTTGGTGTGCACTCTTATCTACCAAATGCATAGATAAATCTAGAATCACATTTTAATTTGGGAAATTCGTCAAAAGTGAAACTCCCTTGTGCGGTGTTGCCAAGGTTGGGCTTAAAGGAGGTGAAAATAGTTTGGAATGTCGCGAAAGTTTACGTACACACTTGTCTATGAGATGGGCATCTAAATCTATGATCAAATTTTAGTTCTAAGAAATTGCTCAAAAATGAAACTTCGTCGTCCGGTTTCGCTAAGCTTAGGCTTAAAGGGGTTCAGAATAGCTCTGAACGTTGCGAAAGTTGGCGTGCATGCTTGTTTGTCTAGTGGGCATCCAAATCTATTTTCAAGTTTCAATTCTGAGAAGTTGGTCAAAAGTGAAACTCCATCATGTGGTTTTGTTAGGGTTTGGCTTAAAGCAGTTGAAAATAGATCTGAACATCCTAAAAGTTGGTGTGCACTTTTATCTTTAAAATATGCATCTAAATCTATGATCAAATTTTAATTTCAAGAAATTGCTCAAAAGTGAAACTCTGTCGTGCGATTTCACCAAGCTTGGGGTTAAAGGGGGTGAAAATAGCTCGAAACATCGCGAAAATTTGAGTGCACATGTGTATCAAATGGGCATCCAAATTTATGATCAAATTTGAATTCCAAGAAATTGGTCAGAAGTGAAACTCTGTCGTGCATTTTCGCAAGAGTTGAGCTTAAAGGGGGTCCAAATAGCTCGATACATTACAACAGTTGGCGTGCATGCTTTTATATCAAACAGGCATCCAAATCTATGATCAAATTTAGAATTTGGTCAAAAGTGAAACTCCATTATGGTGTTTCGCGAAGGTTTGGCTTAAAGGAGGGGAAAATAGCTCTAAACATCACGAAATTTGGCATGCATTGTTATCTACCAAACGAGCATCTAAATCTACCATCAAAATTTCATTCCGAGCAATTGGTCAAAAGTGAAACTTCGTCATGCGCTTTCGCTAAGGTTGCACTTAAAGGGATTGAAAATAGCTCAGAACGACGATAAAGTTGGCGTACATGCTTGTTTATTGAAATGGTACCTAAATCCACTTTCAAATTTGAATTCTGAAAAAGTCAACAAAAGTGCATATTTTCAATCTTGGATTGACCATCCTTGAATGAGGACCAAAATAGCTCCAAATCTCATAAAAATAGGTGTCCATGCCTATCTTTGAAATGGCTATCTAAATCTACTTTAAAATTTGAATTTTTAGAAATTAGAAAAAAAATGCAACGTTTTAGGCCTTGGTTTGACAAAGTTTGACCGAGGTCCAAAATGGCTCCCAATCCCCAAAACATCTACATCTAGGCTTATCTCCCAAATGGGTACCTAAATACAGTTTAAAATTTCAATTTCGAGAAAGTCAAGAAAAGAGCATTTCTTAGAACTTGGTATGACCAAACTTAACTAAGGGGTGAAATAACTCAAAATCTCGCGAAAATATATGTGCACCGTAATCTATTAAATGGCTATCTATGAGAAAGCCAGAAAAATAACATCTCTTAGACCTTTACTTGACCAACCTTGAATAACGACCAAAATAGCTATGAACATCATGAAATTTGGCATGCACTCTTATATTCAAATGCGCAGATAAATATATGATCAAATTTTAATTCTGAGAAATTGGTAAAATGTGAAACTCCATTGTGCAGTTTTGCTAAAGTTGGGATTAAAGGGGGTGAAAATATTTCGGAACGTAGCAAAAGTTCGCGTGCATGCTTTTCTATCAGATGGGAATCTAAATCTATGATCAAATTTCAATTTTAAGAAATTGCTCAAAAGTGAAAGTTCGTCGTGCGGTTTCGCTAGGGTTGGGCTTAAAGGGGGTCAAAGTAGCTCGGAAAATTGCGAAAGCTGACGTGCATGCTTGTTTATCCAATGGGAAATTGGTCTGAAGTGAAACTCCGTCGTGCATTTTTGCTAGAGTTGGGATTAAAGGGGGTCCAAATAGCTCAGAACATTGAAAACGTTGGCGTCCACACTTGTATACCAAACATGCATCCAAATCTATGATCAAATTTCAATTTCGAGAATTTGCTCAAAAGTGAAACTCCATCATACGGTTTCACTAAGGTTTGGCTTAAAGGATGAGAAAATAGCTTTGAACATTACGAAATTTGGCATGCACTCTTGTCTACCAAATGGGCATCTAAATCTACGATCAAATTTTTATTTCGAGAAATTGGTCAAAAGTGAAACTTTGTCGTGCACTTTCACTAAGGTTTCACTTAAAGGGACTGAAAATAGCTCAGAATGTCGTGAAAGTTGGTGTGTATGATTGTTTATTGAAATGGGTAGCTAAATCCACTTTCAATTCTCAATTCTAAAAAAGTCGACAAAAGTGCATCTTTTGAACGTTGGTTTGACCATCCTTGAATGAGGGCCAAAATAGCTCTAACTCTCATAAAAATAGGTGGCCTTTCCTATCTTTGAAAGGGTTATCTAAATCTACTTTAAGATTTGAATTTTGAGAAATTGGAAAAAATGCAACATTTTAGGCCTTGGTTTGATGAAGTTTGACCGAGTTCCAAAATGGCTCGGAATCCCCGAAAAATCTACATGTAGGCTTATCTCTCAAATGGGTACCTAAATACATTTTGGAATTTCAATTTGAAGAATGTCAAGAAAAGTGCATTTCTTAGAAATTAATTTGACCAACCTTAACTAAGGGTCGAAATAACTCGAAATCTCACAAAAATATCTGTGCACGCTTATCTCTTAAATTGGTATCTAAATATACTTTTACTTTTGATTTGTAAGAAATTAGAAAAAAGTGGAACCTTTTAGGCCTTGGTTTGACCAAGTTTGACAAAGGTCCAAAACAGCTCGAAATCCCCTGAAAGTTTGTATGCCTTGTTATATCTCAAACGGGTGCTTAAATTCTCTTTCAAATTTCAATTACGGGAAATATAGAAAAATATCATCTCTTACACGCTTGCTTGACTAACCTTCAAAAATGACCAAAATAGCTCCGAACATTGTGAAAGTTGGTGTGCACTCCTGTCTACCAAATGCGCAGATAAATCTACAATCAAATTTTAATTCTGAGAAATTTGTCAAAAGAGAAATTTCGTTGGGCGGTTTTAGTAAGGTTGGGATTAAAGGAGGTGAAACTATTTCATGTGCATGCTTGTCTATCATATGGGCATCCAAATCTATGATCAAATTTCAATTCTAAGAAATTGCTCAAAAGTGAAACTCCATTGTGCAGTTTCATTAGGGTTGGGTCAAAACAGCTCGGAACGTTGCGAAAGTTGGCGTGCATGCTTTTTTATCCAATGGGAATCCAAATCTATGATCAAGTTTCAATTCTGAGAAGTTGTTCAAAAGTGAAAATCCATCATGCGGTTTTGTTAGGGTTTGTCTTAAAGGAGCTGAAAATAGCTCTGAATATCATGAAAGTTGATGTGCACTCTTATCTTCCAAATACGCATATAAATGTATGATCGAATTTTAATTCCAAGAAATTTATCAAAAGTGAAACTTCGTCTTGTGGTTTCACCAAAGTTGGGTTTAAAGGGGGTGGAAATAGATCGAAACGTCACAAAAGTTGGTGTGCACGCTTCTATATCAAACGAGCATCCAAATCTATGATCAAATTTCAATTCTCAGAATTTGGTCAAAAGTGAAACTCCATCATGCGCTTTCGGTAAGGTTTGGATTAAAGGAGGGGGAAATATCTTTGAACATCACGAAATTTGGCATGCACTCTTATGTTCCAAATGGGTATCTAAATATACGACCAAATTTTAATTTCGAGAAATTGGTCAAAAGTGAAACTTCGTCGTGCACTTTCTCTAAGGTTGCACATAAAGGGACTAAAAATAGCTTGGAACGTCGTGAAAGTTTGTGTGCACGCTTGTTTACTGAAATGGGTACCTAAATCCACTTCAAATGTCAAATCTGAAAAAAAGCGATAAAAGTGCATCTTTTCAACCTTAGTGCGAAAATAGCTCAAAATATCGTAAAAAAAGGTGTCCAATGTTTTAGGCCTTATTTTGATGAAGTTTGACTGAGGTCCAAAATGCCTCGAAATCTCCAAAAAATAGACATGTAAGCTTATCTCTAAAATGGGTAAATAAATACATTTTAAAATTTCAATTTCGAGAAATTCAAGAAAAGTGCATTTCTTAGAACTTGGTTTGACCAACCTTAACTAAGGGCCAAAATAACTCAAAATATCGCAAAAATAGGTGTGCACGTTTATCTCTTAAATGGGTCTCTAAATATACGTTTACATTTGATTTCTAAGAAATTGGATAAAAATGCAACCTTTTGGGTCTTGGTTTGACTAGGTTTGACTAAGGTCCAAAATAGCTCGAAATATCCTGAAAGTTCCTATGCATGGTTATCTCTCAAATGGGTACCTAAATTCTCTTTCAAATTTCAATTACGAAAAAGCCAAAAAAATAGTATCTCTTAGACCTTTGCTTGAGCAACCTTGAATAACGACCAAAATAGGTTCGAACATCATGAAAGTTGGTGTGCACTCTTATCTACCAAATGCACAGATAAATCTACGATCAAATTTTAATTTTCAAAATTGGTCAAATGTGAAACTCTGTTGTGCAGTTTTGCTAAGTTTGGGCTTAAAGGGGGTTAATTTTTTTTGGAATTCGTGAAAGTTCACATGCACGATTGTCTATCATACGAGCATCCAAATCTATGATCAAATTTCAATTCTAAGAAAGCGCTTAAAAGTGAAACTCCATCGTGCCGTTTCACTAGGTTGTGCTTAAAGGGGGTCAAAATAGGTCGGAACTTTTCAAATGCTAGTGTGCATGCTTGTTTATCTAATGGGCATCCAAAATGGTCCAAAGTGAAACTCCATTGTGTGGTTTTTGTTAGGGTTTGGCTTAAAGGATCTAAAAATAGCTCTGAACATCGTGAAAGTTGACGTGCATTCTTATCTTTAATCAAATGTGCATCTAAATCTATGATCAAATTTTAATTTTGAGAATTTGGTTAAAGTGAAACTCCGTCGTGCTGTTTTTCCAAGGTTGGGGTTAAAGGGGGTGAAAACGGCTCGGAACATTGCAAAAGTTGGAGTGCACGCTTGTCTATCAAATGGGCATCCAAATCTATGATCAAATTTCTATTCCGAGAAATTGTTCAAAAGTGCAATTCACTCATGCATTTTCACTAGAGTTGGGCTTAAAGGGGGTTGAAATAGCTAGAAACATTACAAAAGTTGGAGTGCAAGCTTTTATATCAAAAGTGAAACTCCATCATGAGGTTTCACTAAGGTTTGGCTTAAAGCAGGGGAAAATAGCTCTGAACATCATGAAATTTGACATGAACACGTATCCACCAAATGAGCATCTAAATCTACGATCAAATTTTAATTCCAAGAAATTGGTCAAAAGTGAAACTTTGTCGTGCGCTTTCACTAAGGTTGCACTTAAAGGGACTGAAAATAGCTCGGAACATTGGGAAAGTTGGCTTTCACGTTGGTTTACTAAAGTGGGTACCTAA
The DNA here is from genome assembly GCA_001517045.1 of Pseudotsuga menziesii. NCBI lineage: Eukaryota > Viridiplantae > Streptophyta > Pinopsida > Pinales > Pinaceae > Pseudotsuga > Pseudotsuga menziesii. Next base: position 363,147 of record LPNX010349029.1, read on the forward strand.
ATCCACTTTCAAATTTCAATTCTGAAAAGGTTGACAAAAGTGCATTATTTCAACCTTGGTTTTATGATCCTTGAATGAGGGCCAAAATAACTCCAAATCTCATAAAAATGGATGTCCATGCATATCTTTGGAATGGGTATCTAAATCTACTTTTAAATTTGAATTTTGAAAAATTGGAAAAAATGCAACGTTTTAGGCCTTCCTTTGACTGAGGTCCAAAATGGCTTGTAATCACCAAATATATATATATATATAGGCTTATCTCTCAAATCGGTACCTAAATACAGTTTCAAATTTCAATTTTGAGAAAGTCAAGAAAATGAAATTTATTAGAACTTGGTTTGCCCAACCTTAACTAAGAGCCGAAATAACTCGAAATCTCGCAAAAATATGTGTGCATGCTTATATCTTAAATGGGTATCTAAATCCACTTTTACATTTGATTTCTAACATATTGGAAAAAAGTGCAACCTTTTAGGCCTTGGTTTGACCAAGTTTGACTAAGCTTCAAAATAACTCGAAATCCCATGAAATTTTGTATGCATGGTTATCTCTCAAATGGGTCCCTAAATTCTCTTTCAAATTTCAATTACGAGAAAGTTGGAAAAATAGCATCTCTTATACTTTTGCATAACCAACCTTGAATAACGAGCAAAATAGCTCCAAACATCGTGAATGTTGCCATGCAGTCTTATCTACGAAATGCACAGTTTTCATAAGGTTGGAATTAGATGAGGTGGAAATATTTCGGAAGGTCGCGAGAGTTCATGTGCATGCCTATCTATCAGATGGGCATCCAAATCTATGATCAAATTTCAATTCAAAGAAATTGCTCAAAAGTGAAATTCCGTCGTGTGGTTTTGCTATGGTTGGGCTTAAAGGAGGTAAAAATAGCTTAGAATGTTGTGAAAGTAGGCGTGCATGCTTGTTTATCCAATGGGCATCCAAATATATGATCAAGTTCAATTCTGAGAAGTTTGTCAAACGTGAAACTGCATCGTGGGATTTTGTTAGGGTTTGGATTAAAGGATTTGAAAATATCTTCAAACATTGTGAAATTTGGTGTGCACTCATATCTTCATAATGTGCATCTAAATCTATGATCAAATTTTAATTCAAAGAAATTATTCAAAAGTGAAACTACATCGTGCGGTTTCACCAAGGTTGGGGTTAAAGGGGGTGAAAAAAGATCGGAACGTCGTAAAAGTTAGAGTGCGTGCTTTTCTATCAAATGGCCATCCAAATCGATGATCGAATTTCAATTCTAAGAAATTAGTCACAAGTGAAACTCCATCATGCATTTTTTCTAGAGTTGCGCTTAAAGGGGGTCCAAATAGATCAGAACATTGCAAAAATTGAAATGGGTATGAAATGGGTACCTAAATCCACTTTCAAAATTCAATTTTGAAAAAGTCCACAAAAGTGCATCTTTTCAAACTTGGTTTGACCATCCCTGAATGAGGGCCAAAATAGCTCCAAATCTAATAAAATTAGGTGTCCATGCCTATCTCTGAAATGGGTATCTAAATCTACTTTAAAATTTGAATTTTGATAAATTGGAAAAAATGCATTGTTTTAGGCCTTGGTTTGACGAAGTTTAATTGAGGTAAAAAATAGCTCGCGATCCCCAAAAAATCTACATGCATCCTTATCTATAAAATGGGTACCTAAATATAGTTTGAAATTTCAATTTTGAGAAAGTCAAGAAAAGTGCATTTCTTAGAACTTGGTTTGACCAACCTTAACAAAGGGTCGGAATAACTTGAAATCTCCCAAAAATATGTTTGCACGCTTATCTCTTGAATAGGTATCTAAATATACATTTACATTGATTTGTAAGAAATTGGAATAAAGTGCAACCTTTTAGGCCTTGGTTTGACCAAGTTTGACAAAGGTCCAAAATAGCTTTAAATCCCCTAAAAGTTTGTATGCATGGTTATCTCTCATATGGGTGCCTAAATTCTCTTTCAAATTTTAATCACGAGAAAGTAAAAAAAATAGCATCTCTTAGACCTTTGCTTTACCAACCTTGAATAATGACCAACATAGCTCCGAACATCATGAAATTTGGTGTTTACTTTTATCTACCAAATGCGTTAATTCTGAGGAATTGGTCGAAAGTGAAACTCTTTTGTGCGGGTTTGCTAAGGTTGGGCTTAAAGGGAGTGAAAATATTTTGGAACATCATGAAAGTTTGTGTGCACAATTGTCTATTAGATGCACATCCAAATGTATCATCAAATTTCAATTCTAATAAATTCCTCAAAAGTGAAACTCTATTGTGTGGTTTCGCTAGGGCTAGGCTTAAAGGGGGTCAAAATAGCTTGGAAAATTGTGAAAGTTGGTGTGCATGCTTGTTTATCCAATGGACATCCAAATCTATGATCAATTTTCAATTATGAGAAGTTGGTAAAAAGTGAAACTCCATCGTGCAGTTTTGTTAGGATTTGGCTTAAAGGAGCTGAAAAATAGCTCTGAACATCGTGAAACTTAATGTACACTCTTATCTTCCAAAAACGCATCTAAATATATGATCAAATGTTAAAGGGGGTAAAAATGGCTCGAAAGGTCGTGAAAGTTGGAGTGCACGCTTGTCTATAAACTGGGCATTCAAATCTATGATCAAATTTCAATTCCAAGAAATTGGTTAGAAGAGGAACCCCATCGTGCATTTTCACTACTGTTGGGCTTAAAGGGGGTCCAAATAGCTCGGAATATTGCAAACATTGGTGTGCACGCTTGTATATCAAACGGGCATCCAAATCTATGATCAAATTTCAATTCCGAGAATTTGGTCAAAAGTGAAACTCCATCATGCAAGTTCACTTAGGTTTGTCTTAAAGGATGGTAAAATAGCTCTGAACATCACAAAATTTGGCCCGATTCTTATCTACCAAATGGGAATCTAAATCTAGAATCAAATTTTTATTCCGTGAAATTGATCAAAAGTGAAGCTTTGTCATGCGCTTTCGCTAAGGTTGCACTTAAAGGGACTGAAAATAGCTTGGAACGTCGCAAAAGTTGGCGTGCATGCTTGTTTATTGAAATGGGTACCTAAATCCACTTTCAAATTTCAATTTTGACGAAATTTGACCAAGGTCCAAAATGACTCACAATCCCCAAAAAATCTACATGTAGGCTTATCTCTGAAATGGGTACCTAAATATAGTTTCAAATTTCTATTTCGAGAAAGTGAAGAAAAGTGCATTTCTTAGAACTTAGTTTAACCAACCTTAACTAAGGACCGAAATAACTCAAAATCTTGCAAAAATATGTTTGCACGTCTATCTCTTAATTGGGTATCCAAATCTACTTTTACATTTGATTTCTAAGAAATTGGAAAAAAGGGCAACCTTTTAGGCCTTGTTTTGACCAAGTTTGACTTAGGACCAAAATAGCTCTAAATTCCCTAAAATTTTGTATGCATGGTTATCTCTCAAATGGGTACCTAAATTCTCTTTCAAATTTCAATTACGAGAAAGTCAAAAAAATAGCATCTCTTAGACCTTTGCTTGACCAACCTTCAATAACGACCAAAATAGCTCCGAACATTGTGAAAGTGGGCGAGCACTCTTATCTACCAAATGCATAGATAAATCTAGGATAAAATTTTAATTCTGAGAAATTGTCAAAAGTGAAACTCTATTGTGTGGTTTTGCTAAGGTCGGGGTTAAAGGGGTGAAAATATTTTGGAACATCGCAAAAGTTCACGTGCACACTTGTTTATACAAAGGGCATCCAAATCTATGATCAAATTTCAAATCTAAGAAATTGCTCAAAAGTGAAACTCTGTCGTGCGGTTTCATTAGGGTTGGCTTAAAGGGGGTCAAAATGGCTCGAAACGTTGTAAAAGATGGCGTTGAGAAGTTGGTCAAAAGTGAAACTACGTTGTTCTGTTTTGTTAGGGTTTGGCTTAAAGGAGCTGAAAATAGCTCTGAACATCGTGAAAGTTGGTGTGCACTCTTATCCTCCAAATGGGCATCTAAATCTATGATCAAATTTTAATACCGAGAAATTGGTCAAAAGTGAAACTCCGTTGTGCGGTTTCACCAAGGTTGGGGTTAAAGGGGGTGAAAATAGATAGAAACATCACGAAAGTTGGTTTGCACACTTGTCTATCAAATGACCATCCAAATCTATGATCAATTTTCAATTCCAAGAAAATGGTCAGAAGTGAAACTCCATCGTGCATTTTCTCTAGAGTTGATTGGGCTTAAAGAGGTTCCAAATTGCTTGGAATCCCCTGAATGTTTGTATGCATGGTTATCTCTCAAATGGGTAGCTAAATTCTCTTTCAAATTAAATTTCGAGAAATTGAGAAAATTAACATCTCTCAGACCTTTTCTTGCCAACCTTGAATAACAACCAAAATAGCTCTAAAAATCGTGAAAGTTGGCATGCACTCTTATCTACCAAATACGCAGATAAATCTACGATCAAATTTTAATTCTGAGAAATTGGTCAAAAGTGAAACTTCGTTGTGCGGTTTTGCTGAGGTTGGGCTTAAAGGGGGTGAAAACATTTTGGAACGTCATGAACATTACCATGCACACTTGTCTATCAGATAAGCATCCAAATTATGATCAAATTTCAATTCTAAGAAATTGCTCGAAAGTGAAACTCTGTCGTGCAGTTTCGCTAGGGTTGGGCTTAAAGGGGGTCAAAATAGCTTGTAACGTTGTGAAAGTTGGCGTGCATGCTTGTTTATCCCATGGGCATCCAAATCAATGCTCAAGTTTCAATTTTGAGAAGTTGGTCAAAAGTGAAATTCCATTGTGAGGTTTTTTTAGGGTTTGGCTTAAATGAGGTGAAAATAGCTCTGAACATCATGAAAGTTGGCATGCACTCTTATCTTCCTTATGTGCATCTAAATCTATAATCAAATTTTAATTCTGAGAAATTGGTTAAAAGTGAAACTCTGTCATGTGGTTTCGCCAAGGTTGGGGTTAAAAGGTGGTGAAAATAGCTCGGAACATCGCGGAAGTTGGAGTGCATGCTTGTCTATCAAATGGGCATTCAAATCTATGATTAAATTTCAATTCTGAGAATTTGGTGTGCATGCTTGTTTATTGAAATGGATACCTAAATCCACTTTCAAATCTATGTTTTGAAAAAGTAGACGAACAACATTGAATAACAACCAAAAAATCTCCAAACCTCATGAAAGTTGGCGTGCACTCTTTTCTACCAAATGCACAGATAAATATACAATCCAAATATTTCAGAACGTCTCTAAAGTTCATGTGCACGCTTGTCTAATAGAAGGGCATCCCAATCTATGATCAAATTTCAATTCTAAGAAATTGCTCAAAAGTGAAACTTCGTCGTGCGGTTTCGCTAGGGTTAGCCTTAAAGTGGGTCAAAATAGCTCAGAACGTTGTGAAACTTGATGTGCATGCTTCTTTATCCAATGGAAATCCAAATATATGATCAAATGGGCATCCAAATCTATCATCAAATTTCAGTTCCGAGAAATTGGTCAAAAGTGAAACTTTGTTGTGCATTTTTGCAAGAGTTGGGATTAAAGGGTGTCCAATTAGCTCGAAACATTGCAAAACTTGGCGTGCATGCTTTTGTATCAAAAGTGAAACTCCATTGTGCAGTTTTGTTAGGGTTTGACTTAAAGGAGCTGAAAAATAGTTCTAAACATCGTGAAAGTTGGTGTGCACTCTTATCTTCCAAATACACATCTAAATCTATGATCAAATGTTAATTACGAGAAATTGGTCAAGAGTGAAACTCTGTTGTACTGTTTCTCCAAGGTTTGTGTTAAAAGGGGTGAAAATATCTCGAAACATCGCGAAAGTTGGAGTGCACGCTTGTCTATAAATTGGGCATCCAAATCTATGATCAAATTTCAATTCCAAGAAATTGGTCAGAAGAGGAACTCCATCATGCATTTTCGCTACAGTTGCACTTAAACGGGGCCTGAATAGCTCGAAATATTGAAAACGTTGGCTTGCACACTTGTATATCAAATGGGCATCCAAATATATGATCAAGTTTCAATTCCGATAATTTGGTCAAAAGTGAAACTCCATCATGCGAGTTCGCCAAGTTTTGGCTTAAATGAGGGGAAAATAGCCTTGAACATCACGAAATTTGGCATGACTCTTATCTACCAAATGGGCATCTAAATCTATGATCAAATTTTTATTCTGATAAATTGGTCAAAAGTGAAGCTTCGTCGTGCACTTTCGCTAAGGTTGCAGTTAAAGGGACTGAAAAATAGCTCAAAACGTCGTGAAAGTTGGCGTGCATGCTTGTTTATTGAAATGGGTACCTAAATCCACTTTCAAAATTCAATTTTGACGAAGTTTGACCGAGGTCCAAAATGACTCACAATCCCCAAAAAATATACATGTAAGCTTCTCTCTGAAATGGGTACCTAAATATAGTTTCAAATGTCAATTTCAAGAAAGTCAAGAAAAGTGCATTTCTTAGAACTTAGTTTGACCAACCTTAACTAAGCATCAGAATAACTCTAAATCTCGTATAAATATGTGTGCACGCCCATCTCTTAAATGGGTATCTAAATCTACTTTTACATTTGATTTCTACAAAATTGGAAAAAAGTGCAACCTTTTAGGCCTTGTTTTGACCAAATTTGACTAAGGACCAAAATAGCTCAAAATATATCATCAAATTGGAGATCCAAATATATCATCAAATTTCAATACCTAGAAATTGGTCAGAAGTTAAACTCTATCATGCATTTTCGCTAGAGTTGGGCTTAAAGGGGGTCCAAATAGCTTGGAACATTGCAAAAGTTGGCGTGCATGCTTGTATATCAAACGGGCATCCAAATCTATGATCAAATTTTAATTTCGAGAAATTAGTCAAAAGTGAAACTCCATCATGCCAAGGTTTGGCTTGAAGGAGTGTAAAATAGATCTGAACATCACAAAATTTGGTATGCACTCTTATCTACCAAATGGGCATCTAAATATATGATCAAATTTTAATTCTGAGAAATTGGTCAAAAGTGAAACTTCTTCATGTGCTTTGTTTAAGGGACTGAAAATAGCCCGGAACATCACGAAAGTTGGCATGCACGGTTGTTTATTGAAATGGGTACTTAAATTCACTTTCAAATTTCAATTATGAAAAAGTTGACAAAAGTGCATCTTTTCAAACTTGGTTTAACCATACTTGAATGAGGCCCAAAATAGCTCCAAATCTCATTAAAATAGGTCACCATGCCTATCTTTGGAATGGGTATTTAGTTTAAAATTTGAATTTTGGGAAATTCGAAAAAATGCAATGTTTTTGGCCTTGGTTTGACGATGTTTGACCGAGATCCAAAATGGATTGCAATCCCCAAAAGATCTACATGTAAGCTTATCTCTCAAACGGGTACGTAAATACAGTTTCAAATTTCAATTTCAAGAAAGTCAAGAAAAGTGCATTTTTTTTAACACAAACGGATATATTTTTATTTTTTTGTGTGGAAAAATCCACGATCAAAAGAGACAAATGTCAATTGACCAGATTACACAACTACACATCGAAGAGAATCACTTCAAGAGGCCCCGAGACTATCGAAATCCTCTCAAAAGGTCAAAATACAAATTGAAGAAACTCATTTATGGAATTGGATGAAGATAACTGGCTTTTCCATTTATACCGAGGAACCCCTGAGGAAGCAGACATGATTTATTAGTCAATGCATCAGCAAGATTGTTCAACTTCCTAAGGATATGGAAAGAGGTCACCGGATAAAATTATTTCAACAGATTCTGAATTCTCTGCAAGGAATTCAAGGCAGGATTATTGAAGCATTCACCTGAGTTTAAGGATTTAACAACATTTTAGAGTCGCCGAATACTTGGATTGACCTGAATCCATTTTTTTTAGCAACCCAAATCGCCATAAGTAGGCTATAACATTTATCTTGATTGTTTGATATAATTCCATGTCCCCAGCGGAAGCTAAATTCTACTAGTCCATTAGAAGAGGAGACAAACCCCCCAGCACCAGAAGTTCTAGGATTCCCCTTGGAAGCCCTGTAGAAAAAATAGCAACTAAATAAGATTTCATCCAAAATGTTCTTAATTCTTCCACTAACCCCCGAATTCTCCAGGGAATGATAGTAGCAGGCTTGATGCAAGCCACCGATCTAGTTTCACAAAAGATGGAACCCAACCACTTTGAAAACACAACATCTAGAGAAGGAGAGAAACATGCCTTACCTACAGAATCGACAATTAGCAATTTAGTTTTGAATGCCACAATTTGGAGATTTGGCAACTGGTTATTGAATACATAATTATTCTGGGAAAGCCACAATTTCCACCAAAGAATCTTAGGAATTGTATGCCAGATGTTTAACCAGGAAACTTCATGACCAGATTTAGAAGGATGCATATCGTGCCAGGAAAGGTAGAACTCTTTGACCGTTGGAGTATCTGGAGTAGAAAATCAAGTGCCTCTGAGGACCAATTTTCAATTTTGAGAATTTGGGCTAAAGTAAAACTCCATCATGTAGTTTTGTTAAGGTTTGGCTTAAAGGAGCTGAAAATAGCTCTGAACATTGTGAAGTTGGTGTGCACTCTTATCTTCCAAATGTGCATCTAAATCTATGATCATATTTTAATTCTGAGAAATTGGTCAAAAGTGAAACCGTGTCATGCGATTTCGACAAGGTTGGGGTTAAAGGGTGTGAAAATAGGTCAAAACGTTGTGAAAGTTGGAGTGCACACTTGTCTATCAAATGGGCATCCAAATATATGATCAAATTTCAATTACGAGAAATTGGTTAGAAGTGAAACTTTGTCGTGCATTTTTTGCTAGAATTGGGCTTAAAGGGGGTCCAAATAGCTCAGAACATTGCTAAAGTTAGTGTGGATGCTTGTATATCAAACGGGCATCAAAATCTATGATAAAATATCAATTTCGAGAATTTTGTCAAAACTGAAATACTATCATACGGTTTCGCTAAGGTTTGGCTTAAAGGAGAGGAAAAATAGCTCTGAACATCACAAAATTTGGCATGCACTCTTATCTACCAAATGGGCATCTAAATCTACGGTCAAATTTTAATTTTGAGAAATTGGTCAAAAGTGAAACTTTGTCGTGTGCTTTCGCTAATGTTGAATTAAAGGGAGTTAAAAATAGCTTGGATTGTCGCGAAAGTTGGTGTGCACACTTATTTATTGAAATGGGTACCTAAATCCACTTTCAAATTTCAATTCTGAAAAAGTCGACAAAAATGCATGTTTTCAACGTTGGTTTGACCATCCTCGAATGAGGACCAAAATAGCTCGAAATATCATAAAAATAGGTGTCCATGCCTATCTTTGAAATATGTATCTAAATCTACTTTAAAATTTGAATTTCGAGAAATTGGGAAAAATGCAACGTTTCGGGCCTTTGTTTGACGATGTTTGACCGAGATCCAAAATGGCTTGCAATCCCCAAAAAATATACATGTAGGCTTATCTCTCAAATGGGTACCTAAATACAGTTTCAAATTTCAATTTCAACAAAGTCAAGAAAATTGCATTTCTTAGAACTTGGTTTGAACAATCTTAGCTAAGGGGTGAAATAACTCGAAATCTGTAAAAACTCAACAAAGGTGCATCTTTTTAGCCTTGTTTAGACTATCCTTGAATGAGGGGAAAAATAGATCCATATCTCATAAAATTAGGTGTCCATTCCTATCGTTGAAATGGGTATCTAAGTCTACTTTAACATTTGAATTTCTAGAATTTGAAAAAAATGCAACGTTTAGGCTTGCTTTGACGAAGTTTGACCGAGGTCCAAAATGGCTCGTAATCCCCAAAAAATCTACATGTAGGCTTATCTCTCAAATGGGTACCTAAATTCTCTTTCAAATTGTAATTACGATAAAGTTGAAAAAATAGCATCTCTTAGACCTTTGTTTGACCAACCTTGAATAATGACCAAAATAGCTCTGAACATCGTGAAAGTTGGTGTGCACTCTTATCTACCAAATGTGTAGATAAATCTATGATCAAATTTTAATTCTAAGAAATTGGTCAAAAGTCAAACACCATTGTGTTGTTTCGATAAGGTTGGGCTTAAAGGGTGTGAAAATATTTCAGAATGTCATGACAGTTCACGTGAATGCTTGTCTATCAGATGGGCATCCAAATATACGATCAAATTTCAATTCAAGAAATTGCTCAAAAGTGAAACTCTGTCATGTGGTTTCGCTAGGGTTGGGCTTAAAGGGGGTGAAAATAGCTCGAAACCTTACGAACGTTTGTGTGCACGTTTGTTTATCTAACGGGCATTGAAATCTATGATCAAGTTTCAATTATGAGAAGTTGGTCAAAAGTGAAACTCTATCACGTGCTTTTGTTAGGGTTTGGCTTAAGGGAGGTGAAAATAGCTCTGAACATCATGAAATTTGGCATGCACTTTTATCTTGCAAATGCAAATCTAAATCTATGATCAAATTTTAATTCCAAGAAATTGGTCAAAAGTGAAACTCCATCATGCGGTTTCGCCATGGTTGGGCTTAAACGTGCTGAAAAGAGCTTGAAACATCATGAAAGTTGGAGTGGATGCTTGTCTATCAAATGGCCATCCAAATCTATGATCAAATTTCAATTCCGAGAAATTGGTCAGAAGTAAAACTTCGTCGTACATTTTCACTAGAGTTGGGCTTAAAGGGGGTCCAAATAGCTTGGAACATTGCAAAGGTTGGCATGCACGCTTGTATATCAATCGTGCATCAAAATCAATGATCAAATTTTAATTCTGAGAATTTGGTCAAAAGTGAAACTCTATCATTCGTTTCCGCTAAGGTTTGGCTTAAAGGAAGGAAAAATAGCTCTGAACATCACGAAATTTGGCACGTAGTCTTTTTTACCAAATGGGCATCTAAATCTACGATCGAATTTTAATTCTAAGAAATTGGTCAAAATTGAAACTTCGTCGTGTGCTTTTGCTAAGGTTTTCACTTAAAGGGAGTGAAAATAGCAAGGAGCATCACAGAATTTGGTGTGCATTTTATCAACCTTGGTTTGACCATCTTTGAATGAGGGCCAAAATAGCTCCAAATCTCATAAAAAGCAGGTGTCCATGCCTATCTTTTAAATGTGCATCTAAATCTACTTTAAAATTTGAAATTTGAGAAATTGGAAAAAATTCAACGTTTTAGGCCTTGGTTTGACGAAGTTTGACTGAGGTCCAAAATGGATCGCAATCTCCCAAAAATATACATTTAAGATTATCTCTCAAATGGGTACCGAAATACAGTATCAAATTTCAATTTCGAGAATGTCAAGAAATGTGCATTTCTTAGAACTTGGTTTGACCAACCTTAACAAAGGGTCGAAATAACTTGGAATCTCGAAAAAAAATGTGTGCATGCTTATCTCTTAAATGGGTATCTAAATCTACTTTTACATTTGATTTCTAAGAAATTGGAAAAAAGTGCAACCTTTTAGGCCTTGGTTTGACCAAGTTTAACTAAGGTCCAGAATTGCTTGAAATCCCCTGAAAGTTTGTATACATGGTTATCTCTCAAACGGGTACCTAAATTCTTTTTCAAATTTTAATTACGAGAAAGACAGAAAAATAACATCTCTTAGAGCATTGCTTAAAGAACCTTGAATAACGACCAAAATAGCTCCGAACATCGTGAAAGTTGGCATGCACTCTTATCTTCCAAATGCGCAAATAAATCTATGATCAAATTTTAATTCTGAGAAATTGGTCAAAAGTGAAACTTCATTATGCAGGTTTGCCAAGGTTGGGCTTAAAGGGGGTGAAAATATTTTGGAATGTCGCGAAAGTTTGCATGCACGCTTGTTTATCATATGGTCATCCAAATCTATGATCAAATTTCAATTCTAAGAAATTGCTCAAAATTGAAACTCCGTCATGTGGTTTCGCTAGGGTTGGGCTTAAAGGGGGTCAAAATAGCTCAGAACAATATGAAAGTTGGCTTGAATGCTTATTTATCCAATGGGTATCCAAATATATGCTGAAGTTTCAAGTCGAAGAAGTTGGTCAAAACAAAAACTCTATCATGTGGTTTTGTTAGGGTTTTCCTTAGAGGAGCTGGAAATAGCTTTGAACATCATGAAATTTGGTGTGCACTCTTATCTTCCAAATGCGTATCTAAATTTATGATCAAATTTTAATTCAGAGAAATTGGTCAAAAGTGAAAATCTGTCGTGCGGTTTCACCAAGGAAGGGGTTAAAGGGGGTGAAAATAGCTCAAAACGTCGCGAAAGTTGGAGTGCACGCTTGTCTATCAAATGGGGATCCAAATATATGATCAAATTTCAATTACGAGAAATTGCTCAGAATTGAAACTTCATTGTGCATTTTCACTAGAGTTGGGCTTAAAGGGGGGCCAAATAGCTCGGAACATTGCAAAAGTTGGTGTGCACGCTTGTATATCAAATGGGCATCAAAATCTATGATCAAATTTCAATTTCAAGAATTTGGGCAAAAGAGAAAACTCCATCATGCGATTTCGCTAAGGTTTGGCTTAAAGAAGGGGAAAATAGCTCTAAACATCACAAAATTTGTCATGCACTCTTATATGGGCTTTTAAGAATAAACAAGAATTCAGTGATGTGCAACCCTTAACCCCATTTATTCTTAGGCTCTTAAAACAATTGGAGACTCAAACTTAACCTAATTTTTTATTAATTGTGAGAAATTTTGTGCATGGAGGGAGGGGAGAGGGGTGACATTCATACTAGTAGTTAATACATGTATATTGCATTTGTGTAGAATACCTATTAATATTAGGTGATTTATTTTTATATATAATTTTTTTATTAATATATCTAGTATTTTCCCATTAGTTTTAATGGTTGAGTGTTTTGAGCTTTTGCCACATATATTGTCTATACATTTTTTCAAGCAAAAACTGTATTAGTAGGAAAGACAACTCTACCAAAAGCTCCGTGCACATTTTTTCAATAGCATATCATAATTAGATATGTGGATTTCTATTGTTTCCAGAATGTGGGTGCTCTGCAGCAAACAACCACAAACATCCGAAGATTATAAATAGCTCAGACATGGCAGTATTGAATCTCTTACTAATTCCTGCAAAGTAAAGAAATAACTGGTCATTTTAGCTGTCGTTTTATTGCAGCAATAGTCATGCGTGTGCACAATTCATAATATTATGATTAGAAATTATTACAAAAAATATTTCTTACCCACAAATACATTTTAAGTATATAAAAATTATTTCTTAACCAGAAATACATTTTATGATTCTTCATTGATGTGAAGCTACCTATTATCTCCTCAATTCCCTATGCCGAGAGACCGTGTCAGTCCAATTAAATTACTTCCACATTCCATTTTGAGTCTAAAAATTGCATGAGAAAGCTCATAAAATAACACTCCATTGACTCTTCGAATGCTACCTGAGGGATATGCATTCTCCAACGATCCCACTGGTACTAGCTTAGTCCATGAATACGGGGGGGCCTAGCCTATGCACTTGCAAAAAATAAGGTAATAATATGGACAACACAATTTGTAACACGAAATATGGGGCATGAATGGGGTTTTAAAAAAGGAAACCCTCAACAACTGCTCTATTGGAAGGGGAGAGTAGGGTTCAATTGCTACTGGTTATTTACATTTAATTGGTTAATACTACATATACGGTTACAGAGTCTGATCCATATGTTCATGTTAGAGATTCAGAGATATACTTTCGTGGTAAAGACCTTGAAAGGCAGGGTTTTAGAAGGGAGGCAAGAAGTGAGCAAGCTCTTCCACTTACCTTAGACGGGTTTTTAGAAGGGAGGCAAGAAGTGAGTGGCTGAGGTCCAAAATGGCTCGCAATCCCCAAAAAATCTACATGTAGGCTTGTCTATCAAATTGGTACCTAAATACAGTTTCAAATTTCAAATCGAAATAACTCAAAATATCGTAAATATATGTGTGCCATCTTATCTCTTAAATGGTATCTAAATCTAATTTTACATTTGATTTCTAAGAAATTGGAAAAAAGTGCAGTCTTTTACGCCTTAGTTTGACCAAGTTTGACTAAGGTTCAAAATAGCCCGAAATCCACTGAATGTTTGTATGGATGGTTATCTCTCAAATGGGTATCTAAATTCTCTTTCAAATTTCAATTACGAGAAAGTTAGAAAAATAACATCTCTTAGACATAACGACCAAAATAGCTCTGAACATCGTGAAAGTGAAAAGCCATCATGTCGTTTCGCTAGGGTTAGGCTAAAAGGTGGTCTAAATACCTTGAAACGTTGCGAAAGTTAGCATGCATGATTGTTTATCCAATGGGCATCCAAATCTATTATCAAGTTTCAATTATGAGAAGTTGGTCAAAAGTGAAACTCCATCGTGTGGTTTTGTTAGGGTTTTGCTTAAAGGAGATGAAAATAGCTTTGAACATCATGAAAATTGGTGTTCACTCTTCTCTTCCAAATGCGCATCTAAATCTGTGATAAAATTTTAATTTCGAGTAATTGCTCAAAAGTGAAACACCGTCATGGGGTTTCGCCAAGGTTGGGGTGAAAGGGGGTGAAAATAGCTCGCAACATAGTGAAATTTGGAGTGCACGCTACTCTATCAAATGGGAATCCAAATCTATGATCGAATTTCAATTCCAAGAAATTGGTTAGAAGTGAAACTCTGTCGTGCATTTTCGCCAGAGTTGTGCCTAAAGGGGGTCCAAATAGCTCGGAACATTGCAAAATTTGGCATGCATGCTTGTATATCAAACAAGCATCCAAATCTATGAATGGGAAAATAGCTTTGAACATCACAAAATTTGGCATGCACTCTTATCTACCAAATGGGCATCTAAATCTATGATCAAATTTTAATTCTGATAAATTGGTCAAAAGTAAAACTTCGTCGTGTGCTTTCGCTAAGGTTGGACTTTAAGGGACTAAAAATAGCTCGAAACATTGCTAACTTTAGTGTGCACGCTTGTTTATTGAAATGCGTACCTAAATCCACTTTCAAATTTAAATTTTGAAAAAGTCGACAAAAGTGCAACTCTTCAACCTTGGTTTGACCATCCTTTAATGAGGGCCAAAATAGCTCCAAATCTCATGAAAAAGGTGTCCTTGCCTATGTTTGAGATGGGTATATAAATCTACTTTAAAATTTGAATTTTCAGAAATTGGAAAAAATGCAACCTTTTAGGCCTTGGTTTGATGAAGCTTGACCGAGGACCAAAATGACTCGCAACCATCAAAAAATATACATGTAGGATTTTGTCTCAAATGGGTACCTAATTAAAGTTTCGAATTTCAGAACGTTGCGAAATTTTGTGTGCATACTTGTTTATCCAAATGGCATCCAAATCTATGATCAAGTTTCAATTCTGAGAATTTGGTCAAAAGTGAAACACCATCGTGCAATTTTGTAGGGTTTGGCTTAAAGGAGCTGAAAATAGCTCTTAACATCGTGAAAATTGGCGTGCACTCTTATCTTCCAAATGCGCATCTAAATCTATGATCAAATTTTAATTCCGAGAAATTGGTCAAAATTGAAACTCCGTCGTGTTGTTTCGCCAAGGTTGGGGTTAAATGGGGTGGAAATAGCTCGAAACGTCGTGAAGCTTGGAGTGCACGCTTGTCTAGAAAATGGGAATTCAAATCAATGATGAAATTTAAATTCCAAGAAATTGGTCAGAAGTGAAACTCCGTCATGCATTTTCGCTAGAGTTGGGCTTAAAGGGGTTCCAAATAGCTCGTAACATTACAAAAGTTGGCGTGCACGCTTGTATATCAAACAAGCATCCAAATCTATGATCAAATTTCAATTCCAATAATTTGGTCAAAAGTGAAACTCCATTATGCAGTTTCGCTAAGGTTTGGCTAAAAGGAGGGGAAAATAGATCTGAACATCATGAATTTTTCCATTCACTCTTATCTACCAAATGGCCATCTAAATCTACGATCAAATTTTAATTCTGAGAAATTGGTCAAAAGTGAAACTTCATTGTGCACTTTCGCTAAGGCTGTACTTAAAGGGAGTGAAAATAGCTTGAAATGTCGTGAAATTTGGTGTGCATACTTTTTTATTGAAATGGGTACCTAAATCCATTTTCAAATTTCAATTGTGAAAAAAGTTGACAAAAGTACATCCTCTCAACCTTGGTTTGACCATCCTTGAATAAGGGCCAAAATAGCTCCAAATCTCATGAAAATAGGTTTCCATGCCTATATTTGAAATGCGTATCTAAATCTACTTTAAAATTTGAATTTTGAGAAATTGGAAAAAATGGGACGTTTTAGGCCTTGGTTTGACGAAGTTTGACCGAGGTCCAAAATGGCTCGCAATCCCCAGAAAATATTCATGTAGGATTATCTCTCAAATTGGTAACTAAATATAGTTTCAAATTACAATTTCGAGAAAGTGGGCAAAACTGAATTTCTTAGAACTTGATTTGAACAACCTTAACTAAGGGCCGAAATAACTCAAAATCTCACAAATATATATGTGCACACTTATCTCTTCAATGGATATCTAAATATACTTTTACATTTGATTTCTAAGAAATTGAATAAAAGTGCAACCTTTTAGGCCTTGGTTTGACCAAGTTTGACTAAGGTTCAAATTTCAATTATGAGAAATTTTGACCAAGTGTGACTAAGGTTCAAATTTCAATTATGAGAAATTCAAAAAACTAACATCTCTTAGACCTTTGCTTGAACAACCTTGAATAGCGCCAAAATAGCTTTGAACATCATGAAAGTTGTTGTCCACTCTTATCTACCAAATATGCAGATAATCTATGATCAAATTTTAATTATGAGAAATTAGTCAAAAGTGAAACTCCGTTATGCGGGTTTGCTAAGGTTGGGCTTAAAGGGGTTGAAAATATTTTGGAACATCGGAAAAGTTCGCGTGCAGTATTGTCTTCCAATTGTGCATCTAAATATATGATCAAATTTTAGTTCCAAGAATTTGGTCAAAAGTGAAACTCCGTCGTGCGGCTTCGCCAAGGTTGGGTTTAAAGGGGGTGAAAATAGCTCGGAACGTTGAGAAAGTTATAGTGCACGCTTGTCTATCAAATGGGGATCCAAATCTATGATCAAATTTCAATTTCGAGAAATTGGTTAGAAGTGAAAGTACGTCATGCATTTTCGCTAGAGTTGGGTTAAAAGGGCTCCAAATAGCTCAGAACACTACATAATTTGGCGTGCACGCTTGTATATCAAATGAGCATCCAAATCTATGATCAAATTTCAAGTCTGAGAATTTGGTCAAAATTGAAACTCCATCATGCGGTTTCGCTAAGGTTTGGCTTAAAGGATGGGAAAATAGCTCAGAGCATCATGAAAGTTCACATGCACTCTTATCTACCAAATGGGCATCTAAATCTATGATCAAATTTTAATTCCGAGAAATTGGTCAAATGTGAAACTTTGTTGTGCAGATTTGCTAATGTTGGGCTTAAAGGGGGTGAAAATATTTTAGAACATCACGAAATTTCATGTGCACGCTTGTTTATCTTATGGGAATCTAAATCTATGATAAAATTTGAATTCTAAGAAATAGCTCAAAAATGAAACTTCGTCGTGCGATTTCGCTAGGGTTGGGCTTAAAGGGGGTCAAAATACGTTGAAAAGTTACGAAAGTTGGCATGCATGCTTGTTTATCCAATGGACATCCAAATCTATGATCAAGTTTCAATTCTGAGAAGTAAGTCAAAAGTGAAACTCCATTGTGTGGTTTTGTTAGGGTTTGGATTAAAGGAGATGAAAATAGCTCTAAACATTGTGAAAGTTGGTGTGCAATCTTATCTTCCAATTGTGCATCTAAATCTATGATCAAAATTTAATTTTGAGAAATTGGTCAAAATTTAAAGTCGATCCTACGGTTTCACCAAGGTTGGGGTTAAAGGCGCTGAAAATAGCTTGAAACACCGCGAAATTGGAGTGCATACTTATCTATTCAATGGGCATCCAAATCTAGATCAAAGTTTAATTCCAAGAAATTGGTCAAAAATGAAACTCCGTCGTGCATTTTCGCTAGAGTTGGGCTCAGAGGGGGTCCAATCAGGTTGGAACATTGCAAAAGTTGGCGTGCATGCTTGTATATCAAACATGTATCCAAATCTATGATCAAATTTCAATACCGATAATTTGCTCAAAAGTGAAACTCCATCATGCAGTTTCTCTAAGGTTTGGCTTAAATGAGGTTAAAATAGCTCTGAACATCATGAAATTTGGCATGCTTTCTTATCTACCAAATGGGCATATAAATCTACGATCAAATTTTAATTATGAGAAATTGGTCAAAAGTGAAAGGTCGTCGTGCGCTTTCACTAAGGTTTCACTTAAAGGGACTGAAAATAGCTCGAAACGCCATGAAAGTTGGCGTGCGCGCTTGTTTATTAAAATGGGTACCTAAACCCAATTTCAAATTTCAATTCTGAAAAACTCGACAAAAGTGCATCTTTCCAACCTTGGTTTAACCATCCTTTAAGGAGGGCCAAATAGCTCCAAATCTCATAAAAATAGGTGTCCATGCATATCTTTGAAATGGGTATCTAAATCTAATTTAAAATTTGAATTTTGAGAAATTGAAAAAAATCTAACGTTTTAGGTCTTGGTTTGACGAAGTTTGACCAAGGTACCTAAATACAGTTTCAAATTTCAATTTATAGAAAGTCAAGAAAAATACATTTCTTAGAACTTGGTTTGACCAACCTTAAATAAGGGCCGAAATAACTCGAAATCTTGCAAAAATATTTGTTCACACTTATCTCTTAAATGGGCATATAAATCTACTTTCACATTTGATTTCTAAGAAATTGGAAAAAATTGCAACCTTTTAGGCCTTGGTTTGACCAAGTTTGACTAAGGTTCAAAATAGCTCGAAATACAATGAACGTTTGTTTGCATGGTTATCTCTCACATGGGCAGCTAACTTCTCTTTCATATTTTAATTACGAGAAAGTAAAAAAAAATAGCATCTGTTAGACCTTTGCTTGCCCAACCTGGAAATAACGACCAAAATAGCTCCAAACATCATGAAAGTTGGCATGCACTCTTATCTACCAAATGCAAAGATAAATCTATGATCAATTTTTAATTCTGAGAAAGTGGTGAAAAGTGAAACTCTGTTTTGCGGGTTTGATAAGGTTGGGATTACAGGGGGCAATTTTTTTTTGGAACGTCGTGAAATTTTGCATGCACACGTCTCTATCAGATGGGCATCCAAATCTATGATCAAATTTTAATTCTAAGAAATTGCTCAAAAGTTTGAAACTCTGTCATGCGGTTTCACTAGGGTTGGGCTTAAAGGGGGTAAAAATAGCTCAGAACGTTGCGAAAGTTGTCGTGCATGCTTGTTTATGCAATGGGAATCCAAATCTATGATCAAATTTCAATTATGAGAAGTTGTTCAAAAGTGAAACTCCATCGTGTGGTTTTTTTAAGGCTTGGGTTAAAGGGGGTGAAAATATCTCGAAACGTCGCGAAAGTTGGACTAAATGCTTGTCTATCAAATGCGCATCCAAATCTATTATCAAATTTCAAATCCGAGAAATTGGTCAGAAGTGAAACTCCCTCGTGCATTTTTGCTAGGGGTCCAAATAGATTGTAACATTGCAAAAGTTGGCATGCATGCTTGCATATCAAACGAGCATTCAAATCTATGATCAAATTCCAATTTCGAGAATTTGGTCAAAAGTGTGGTTTTTTTGCTAAGGTTTGGATTAAAGGAGGGGAAAATAGCTCTAAACATCGCGAAATTTGGCATGCACTCTTATCTACAAAATGGGCATCTAAATCTACGATCAAATTTTAATTCTGAGAAATTGGTCAAAAGTGAAACTTCGTCGTGCGCTTTCGCTAAGGTTACACTTAAAGGGACTCAAAATAGCTCAGAACATCACGAAAGTTGGTGTGCACGCTTTTTTTATTAAAATGGGTAATTAAATCCACTTTGAAATTTCAATTCTGAAAAAGTCAACAAAAGTGCATCTTTTCAGCCTTGGTTTGACCATCCTTGAACGAGGGCCACAATAGCTCCAAATTTTATAAAAATAGGTGTTCATGCATATCTTTGAAATGGGTATCTAAATCTACTTTAAAATTTGAATTTTGAGAAATTGGAAAAAATGCAACGTTTTAGGCCTTGGTTTGACGAAGTTTGACTGAGGTCCAAAATGGATCGCAATACCCAAAAAATATACATGTACGCTTATCTCTCAAATGTGTACCTAAATACAATTGCAAATTTCAATTTAGAGAAAGTCAAGAAACATCCATTTCTTAGAACTTGGTTTGACCAACCTTAACTAAGGGCCAAAATAACTCGAAATCTCTTAAAAATCTAATTTTACATTTGATTTCCAGGAAATTGGAAAAAACTGCGACCTTTTAGGCCTAGGTTTGACCAACTTTGACTAACGTCCAAAATAACTTTAAATCCCCTGAAAGTTTGGATGAATGCTTATCTCTCAAATGGGTACCTAATTTCTCTTTCAAATTTCAATTACGAGAAAGTCAAAAGATAGCATATCTTAGAAATTTTCTAGACCAATATCGACTAATGACCAAAATAGCTCTGAACATCGTGAAAGTTGATTGGCACTCTTATCTACCAAATGCATAGATAAATCTACGATCAAATTTTAATTCTGAGAAATTGATCAAAACTGAAACTCCGATGTGTTGGTTTGCTAAGGTTGGGCTTAAAGGGGGTGAAAATATTTCAGAACATCATGAAAGTTTGTGTTCATGCTTGCCTATCAGATGGGCATCCAAATCTACGATCAAATTTCAATTCTCAAAAATTGCTCAAAAGTGAAACGCCATCGTGTCGTTTCACTGGGGTTAGGCTTAAAGGTGGTCAAAATACCTTGAAACATTGTGAACGTTAGCGTGCATGCTTGTTTATCCAATGGGCATACAAATCTATTATCAAGTTTCAATTCTGAGAAGTTGGTCAAAAGTGAAACTCCATCATGCGTTTTTGTTAGGGTTTGGCTTAAAGGAACTGAAAATAGCTCTAAACATCATGAAAGTTGGCATTCACTCTTATCTTCCAAATGCGCATCTAAATCTATGATCAAATTTTAATTCCGAGAAATTGGTCAAAAGTGAAACTCTGTCGTGCGGTTTCGCCAAAGTTGGGGTGAAAGGGGGTGAAAGTAGCTCACAACGTCATGAAAGTTGGAGTGCACGCTTGTCTATCAAATGGCAATCCAAATCTATGATCGAATTTGAATTCTGAGAAATTGGTTAGAAGTGAAACTCTGTCGTGCATTTCCGCTAGAGTTGTGCGTAAAGGGGGTCCAAATAGCTCGGAACATTGTAAAATTTGGCGTGCATGCTTGTATATCAAACAAGCATCCAAATCTATGAACGGGAAAATAGCTATGAACATCACAAAATTTGGCATGCACTCTTATCTAACAAATGGGAATCTAAATCTACGATCAAATTTTAATTCTGAGAAATTGGTCAAAAGTGAAACTTCGTCGTGCACTTTCTCTAAGGTTGGACTTAAAGGGACTGAAAATAGCTCAAAACATCACTAAATGTAGTTTGCACACTTGTTTATTGAAATGCGTACCTAAATACACTTTCAAATTTCAATTCTAAAAAAGTCGACAAAAGTGCAACTCTTCAACCTTGGTTTGACCATCCTTTAATGCAGGCCAAAATAGCTCCAAATATCATAAAAAAGGTGTCCATGCTTATCTTTAAGATGAGTATATAAATCTACTTTAAAATTTGAATTTCTAGAAATTGGAAAAAATGGAACGTTTTAGGCCTCGGTTTGATGAAGCTTGACCGAGGACCAAATTGAC
>LPNX010349076.1:0-12698 GCA_001517045.1 Pseudotsuga menziesii
ATATATATATATAATCAATGGTGGTGAAGAGCGAACATTTCCAGATCTGGCTACTTGGCACGTTAAATACATTTATATCAATCTATAATATTTGCTGATTTATTCCTTTTCGCTTGTCTTGATGATGCTTGTTTTCCTATATTAATTTTCAACCCTAAGGCAATGCTAACTTGTTTTCCCATACTAATTTTCAACCCTAAGGAAACCCTAAGGAATACAATTGATCAGCTTCACAAGAATATTGGACAAACATTCAAAGGTAACACCTCTAATCTAGGAATCTTGACTACATCCAAATCACTAACCTTCAACAGACTGAGAATTCAAGTCTAATACTGAAGTAGCTAATCCAAAGAAGCAATAAATAAGAGAGATCAGTAATATGAGGGGATCATCCACCTCAATCATCCAAAGGATGTCAATAGCAACAGCACATAAAAGACTCAAGTGCTAAGGGCTAGAAAAGCTAGAAAGTGCCCTGATCAGTACATTCGCCATCAGTGAATTCAGTAAACTGAAAATGGCCTGAGGCCAAGGTTAATGCTTCTTTAGATAAGCTATCAGCCTTAGTATTGTGTTCTCTAAATATGTGAACTGCTTTTAGCTGGATGAAGTAAGGTTCCATATCACGGATACATTGACACCAGCCATCAAGTGCAAGTAAAGTTAGTGCTGATCTTCTATTGAACCAATTAATGATGGTTGTGGAGTCACCATGAATGTGCAAAGTGGGAAGAACCATGGATTTAGCACAATAAAGGAGAGTCCATAAAGCAAGTAGTTCAAATCTGGTGTTTGTACTCAGACCAACACCCAATTTGAATAAAAAATAGTGGTCCTAGGTGATCAAAAGATGAACACCTATACCTCCAATTTGATTGGTTGAAGCCCCATCAAAGAAGATGTAGGTACAATTATCGAAATAGTTTATGTAATCAAACTTATTACCTTTATTTTTTGCGTTGACTTAGCCACTTTCAATTCACTAACTCTAAAATAGCTAATAAGTGTTGGCTAATAATGGGGATGATTCTTGGTATTATGTTTCATTAGGTTGCAACATGGCAAACTTATGCAACAAAATACCAAGAATCGTCCCCGTTATCAAAATAGTTTATTAGGTACAATTATCAAAATAGTTTATTTATTCAAACTTATTACCTTTATTTTTTGTGTTGACTTAGGCACTTTCAATTCACTAACTCTAAAATAGCTAATAAGTGTTGGCTAATAATGGCGACAACTCTTGGTATTACATTTCATGGGATTGCAACATCGCAAACTTGTGAGGCATAATACCACGAGTCGTCACCGTTGCTTGGCTAAACACTTGTTATCTTTTGTGAGATATAGTTCATGTGGACAAAGTTCCTGAACTCTGTCCTCATAGACAGTTTTGTTTGATGATGATATTAACAGGTATGTAGAAAAAAATTAATATTTTATAATGACCATCAATGATCTAGGGGTTAGGTTCTAGTTTCTTGCTTATAACAAAACATGGCTAGGGTTCTCACTACTCTAAGTGCCCCAACAAAGGTGGATTGTCTCCCAGCTGCCATATCATATTTGAATTTCTCCTGTGCCTTTTGGAGGTTTGATATTCACCCCTTCTGCTTCCCAGTTCCCAAGGTTTAAGGATTTTGTCCCAACCCTTCTACTATATGTTTAATATCCCCATGTGAATACCTAGGTCTAAAGTTATACCTAATGGTTAGTTGGGATGAACCTCATAAATTGTTGTATTTATGACACCACCAACACTTAAATGGAAACCCCTCATAGTCCGATGTCTAAATGATAGAAATATTTTTGTGCTTAATTTCAATATCCTCCTTTAGACCCTCATGGTTGTTTAGTCTAACCAAAATGCGAGAAAATTTCATATTGTCTGACTTTTTTAAATGACATATATGTCACAACAAACTCCCCCACAATATTTCTAATGCCCCTGAAAACATCTAAAGCCAAATAGTCAAAGGGAAAACCTTAAAGTCACACCCAAATTAGGGTGATGTCTAACTTCTCTCTTTTCTTGTCAAACAAAGTTCTCCACATTTTCAGAGCCATTAGTGCCGAGCCTATACACCAATTCTATTTGAGATCCCATTGTGCATCTTCGGCTTTCTTAAGATGCAAGATGAACAACCTTTGGAGAGAACCAAGACTTTGGGCACACATCCTAGTTTGTCACCCCAATTTTCCTAACCCCAATCCTTGAGGGTTTTGGCATTGAATTGTCGACCTTAGACCCTTCCCGTAATGGTTGTCTCTGCTGTATTCTCCAACTTGTTAAGGTGCATAAATGCCCCAACCATGAAATTGTTTGCTTTGCATTGGTTTTTTAAAAGTAGCTACTTATTTGAACTTGTTTGTTCCCAAAATTTTGTCCGCAAACTAGTGTGTTTTTCAAGGTCCTGGCTTTCATCAACAAAGGTATCCCTCATTCCATCTATTCCACCATCCTAAGTTTATAATTTTCTTAAGTCCATGGCACTCATTAACTAACTCTTCTAAGGCCAGAAGTCTAGGCTCCAGTTCTGTATGTTAAGGAACGAAATGACCAATTGGGGTGCTTATGGTAAACCCCAACCTTGGTTATTGAGAAATGGGTTTATGAGTTTGAGGTGCCACCGTAGCTTGCCAGAGTAAGCGGTTGATGGTATCAAATTATATAGCATAGGGTCCCCTCCCCCTTAAGGCAAGTCAATATTGGACCGCCGATTTTTGAGATCAACAGAAAGGAGAAAACATCACAACGCGCACAAAAAACCCTTGTCACAGGATGCCCAAAAACCATTATCACATAGGCTCTGCACATGGAGCAAAGAAAGGAAAGCTTCATCCCAAAATCTAATGACGTAATGAGGGCCTTAATTAGGGTTTTATGCACATGGCTATGAAGGATGAAGCTGAGCTTTGTGTACAACTGTTAAACCATTAATTAAAATTTCAATTAAAATTTTAATTTTAACGGTGATCCGTGAAAACACAATACAATTTAACAGCCAGTGATCAACCTGTATACCGTGCATGAGTCAAATCAATAAAATTTGTTCGCGAGTATGGGATGGACCGGGATAGACCGAGGCTGCACTCTGTTTTGAGATGGGGCCGTCATCATTACAGGAAAGCTAGCCTAGAGTGCACTTGAAGCATGCTTTTCAGTCTCATGTGCGGAGGCTAACAACATGCCAAAAAAAAGGAGGTCATGATGCTTACCCGTTGAGCCATGAGCTCCAAATCCAAAACTGGAACTCCAAAATGTGAACCCTGTGCTCCAAATTTGTACCGTAAGCTCCAATTCTCAAGCATGAGCTCCAATTATCAACGATGAGCTCCAATTCTCAACCGTGACCTCCAATTATTAACTGTGAGCTCCAATTCTGAACCCTGTGCTCCACCAGACCTACTCCCAAATTCACAAAAACCTCCAAATTGCACTGAACTATCCACAACGAGTCGCGACAATGTCCAAATGCACTTGTCATTTTTTATTATATATTATTATATATTATATGTATTTTATTTTTATTATATAGTATTTTATATTATATGTATTTTATTTTTATTATATGTTATTTTATATTATAAAAATTGCCATAATAGTATTAGGGAATTTTTATTATATCCTAACTTGAATAAAGAACCTTCACATTAATGAGGGAAGAACCATCTACATAATGACACATCTCTATCTTGGATAAATTGAAATATAGCTTTGAAGGATGATTGAAGAGTTAAGCATGTGAGCATGGTGATGATGATAATGATGACGATGATTATGATTATGATGTTCATGTCGATGATGACAATGATGACGATGTTGTTGTTGATGATGATGATGTTGATGATGTTTATGATGATGATGATGATGTTGATGACGACGATGACAATGATGATGATGATGATCCTGATGATGATGATGATGATGTTGATGACGACGATGACAATGATGATGATGATGATTATGATTGTGATGACGATGATGATTATTATCATCATCATGAGGATGACGATGAAAATGATGACGATGATGATGATGACGACGACGACGACGACGACGATGACAATGATGATGATGATGATTATGATGTTGATGTCGATGATGACAATGATGATGATGATGATTATCATTTTCATGAGGATGACGATGATGATGAAGTTGATGATGATGATCTTGATGATGATGGTGATGATTATGATGTTGATGAAGATGATGACAATGATGATGTCGATGATGACAATGATGATGATGATGATGATTATGATGCTGATGAAGATGATGACTATGATTATGACGATGATCATGATTATGATGATGATGATGATCTTGATGATGATGATGATGATTATCATCATCATGAGGATGACAATGATGATGATGACGATGATGATGAAGATGATGATGATGATGTTGATCAATGATGATTATGATGATGATTATGATGAAGATGATGATGTCGACGATGATGATGAATATGATGATGATGTCGATGATGACAATGATGATGAATATGATGATGATGTCGACAATGACAATGATGATGATGAAGATGATGATGATGATGATGATGCTGATGCTGATGATTATGATGTTGATGATGTTGATGATGAGTATCATCATCATGAGGAAGATGGTGATGATGATGATGATGATGATGAAGATGATGTGCATGTTGATGATGATCACGAAGACAACGATGAAGATGATGACAACGATGATGATGAAGACCGTGATGAAGATGATGATGATGATGATGTTGAAGACGATGAATACAATGATGATGATGATGATGATGATGATGATGACGACGATGAAGATGATGATTATGGTGCTGATGAAGACGATGATTATGATTATGACGATGATCATGATTATGATGATGATGATGATCTTGATGATGATGATGATGATTATCATCATAATGAGGATGACGATGATGATGAAGATGATGTGCATGTTGATGATGATCATGAAGACAACAATGAGGATGGTGACGACGATGATGATGAAGACCATGATGATGATGATGATGACAATGAATACCATGATGATGAAGATGTTGATGATTATGATGTTGTTGATGATGATGATGACAATGATGATGATGATGATGACGATGATGAAGATGATACGCATGTTGATGATGATCATGAATACAACGATGAAGATGATGACGTCGATGATGATGATGATGACGATGAAGACGATGATGATGAAGATGTTGATGATGAGTATCATCATCATGAGGAAGACAATGATGATGATGATGATGATGATGAAGATGATGCGAATGTTGATGATGATCATGAAGATGTGATGTTGATCATGATCATGATCGTTGATGATGATGATGTTGATGATGATGATGATGATGATGACGATGATGATGATGATGGCGATGATTAAGATTATGATGTTGATTTCGATGATGATAATGATGATGATGATGATTATCATCATCATGAGGATGACAATGATCATGATGACGATGATCATGATGACGATGATCATGATGATGTTGACGATGAAGATGATGATGATGGTGATGATGATGTTGATGATGAGTATCATCATCATGAGGAAGATGGTGATGATGATGACAATGATGATGAAGATGATGCGCATGTTGATGATGATGATACGCATTCTATTTACTATGATGAAGATGATGGTGATGGTGATGATGTTAGTAATACTTTTTTTTAAATAAGATAAAATAATAGTTCTAATTAAATATTTACCTTTCAATATATTTCATCGTCTTCTTCATGCATGTCAGTGTCTTCTTCATCATATACATATTCAACATTATAAGGATTGGCCATATCATCATCGTCATCATCATTAGTTACACTCATCATGTCATCGTTGGAATAATCTTCATCGACATTGTCTACTACATCATCTGATTCAACTATTCCTTGGACATCTTCTATTGGATCATTATCGTCAGCTAACTCAAGTTGATCATGCTCTTCATCATCATATTCTTCTTCCAAAGAACCCTCTTCATTACCATCATCTAGGTTATACTTTACCATCCTTCCCCTTGGATCGTGTCTCACAACAAATGACTAGCCTACTTTACCTAGAACCTCTGAGTAAAATACTTGTTCACATTGGCTTGGAAGAACATAGGGATTTGTTCCTGTCTCAAACAACCTTGTGTTTACCATGGTAAATCCATAATCATGTTCAATAATAGTTCTATCGGGATCACATTGATTCAATCGTAACCTGTACCATTTGACAACAAATAGAACTACCTTAAAGGATTTAAAGTCACACTGTATAATATCTTCCAAATACCCATAGTATCGATTTTCTGAGACTTCTAGATGTCTGTCAGTTCTAGATGAAACATTGGTAACCTCAAAGACAGCCAAAACCCCAGAATCTGTTGTTTTCTTTGTTTCATCCAGTTTTTTGATCTGATATCTACCTCCATTGCAGACCATAGCCTTATGGTATTTTACCTGCAATAAGCAATACATGAAAAGATTACACAACCATTCATTCCTTATGAAACAATACATGGAAAAAAAGAACATGTACATCAATAAGTAATTTGCAAAATAATAGATTTAGAGGGATATTTGATTAATTATATGCTTGCCATTTTATCTTTTACACCATATGCCAAATCGATTTCCCTTTCTGTTAGATTGTTATCACCATTGCGTTGTGTTTCTTTTACCGATGAAGCCACACCTTCCCATGATATTCCATGACCCGATTGTGTGCATCGTTCAATCCATACCTTCATCCAGTCAAGATTGTTTGCGATGTATAAATGAATTGCATCCCATTCTTGACCAACTGTTTAATGACAATAACCATTAAAATCAAATAAAGGTGTAAATCTCCTGAACAAAGACGTATATGCTCTTAATTGAAGCAATTATGATTAGAAAATACAATTAGAATATGAAGGATATAATAAAAATCCACTAGCTAATAATTACCTTTCAACTTCCTCAATCTACCTTTCCCCTTTAGTTGCTCCCCTTCAAATTTGTTATTGGAGTTCGGATCACAAATGTGACATAAATTGAGCTTTGACTCTAAAATAGGAATATATTCACTAACATACAACATGTTTTGGTATATCGTATATCCTTCCATCATAGAACCCTCCGCATGTGCTCGTTGTCTCACCAAACCCTTCATAAATTTCAAGTGCCTCTCAACCATCCACATGGACCTTGAGTGCACAGGTCCACACAACTGAATCTCCTCAACTTGGTGTATGAGGTAGTGTTCCTGTACATTGAAAAATGCCGATGGTAGATGCTTCTGCATTTCACACATGAGAGAAGGAATTTCTCTCCTCCAATATTGTATATCTTCTTTTTGGATTTCTTTATATGTCAACCATCTACAAGTGATGCAAACCAATAACGATATTTAACAAAAATAAACATTAAATTACAATATATGCTGAAAATAGTGCACAAAAAATATATATATAAATTATTATACGGAGAATTAAAGAAACACTAAGCACATGCAAGTAATCGCTAGTTACCTCATGTATTTACCAAGATTATATATAACTTGTTTGACAATGTTGTGGAAGTTGTACAAGAGAGAGAGAGGTAGAACACACTGTATCAATATACAAACCATGCCATTTATTAAAAAAAGAGTATACAAACAAGAAAAAATATATATGGACATAACAATAATAATTACCTTGATGAAGACATGCCAATCATGTGTTTTGACACCCACAAAATCACCTTTTTTAGTTATGATATTCTTCAAGTTTGCACAAAAACCAGTGGGAAATTTAATTTTCTGCATTACTTCTTTGCTCCGTAAACATCCACGAAATTGAGTTTATATTAACTTGTTCTCCGTTGGTATGAAATTAGATGACGTCTTTCATTGCATGGTTGCTTTCTTGAATGTCTTTGCACACTTTCACAACTTTATCTTTCTCCCTCCTTAGCTCTAGTAGTTGCCATAAGGTTTCAGTAACATTCTTTCCAATATGCATTGTATCAAACAAATGAGCAATTTATAGGTGCTCATAGTAGGGAAACCTGTTGAATTGAATAGGATAACTTTTCATTCCTCGTGGAAGACCATTAATGCCTTCATGATCACGATGGACATCATGAATATTAATTTATAATTAATAAATTACATCATAAATCAAATATGGCCACTAAAACAAACAACTCACAATAAAAATTAAAATACATAAAAATTCATATACGATGATCCATACGTACCATGATGACGATTTCTATTATATTGCATCTTCCAAAGGTGAGGTGTCATTCTCCCTGGTTTTAATGCAGTCTCCTGCTTCCCATTGAAAAGATTTCTTTCATTTGTTCTATACCTGTGATTCTTAGAGAGGAAATGCCTATACTCATCAAACACCTCCTTTCTTAAGCTTTTTGAATGACGAGATTTTATCTTAGGACCACAAACTGGACATGCAAATTCACCCTTTGTCTGAAGACCTACAATATTTACATATGGAATATCTATGTCAAATATATTCATATATAAAATATTCTAACTACTCCATATCATTAAATGCAATTAAAGTGGAACTTAAAATTACAAACCACAAAATTAAGTTAACCCAGGGGCATCGTGTATTGTCCATACAACCATTGCATGGAATTGAAATTGCCTTTGTCGTATTGGTCTAGATACGTCATACATAGTTATGCCATTCCATAACTTCAGTAGCTCATCTATAAGAGGTTAGATGTATACATTCATATCTTTGACTTGGAACTTACCTGATTCATAATTTGAAGTACATATAAAATATATCATTCTGAGAACCATTAATATAAATAAACCATGCAGAAGAGTAAAATAATAGATATATATATGAAATCAAGATACATATTACAACAAATGAGATGCCACATCTACATTATAAATAAAACAGTTTTCGTCAATAAAACCTGGAATAATCATCGACAACATTATGTGCTCCCTCTTTATTGACAACCATGGAGGAATGTTATTGTTGATAACAAAAATAGGCCACACTGTGTAAATGGATTTCATCTGTTCAAATGGATTAACACCATCTGTTGCCAAAGAAATCCTAAGATTACATGGTTTTTCTTTAAAGTGAGGGCACTTTTCCTCAATATCTCTAAAATCAGTACCATCTATAGGCATTCGGACAACATCATCTTGACTTATGTTCCTGGCATGGTAATCCATAAATTGCACTATGTTTTTGCACCTGAACAGTTCTTGCAAACGTGG
The DNA here is from genome assembly GCA_001517045.1 of Pseudotsuga menziesii. NCBI lineage: Eukaryota > Viridiplantae > Streptophyta > Pinopsida > Pinales > Pinaceae > Pseudotsuga > Pseudotsuga menziesii. Next base: position 9,257 of record LPNX010349076.1, read on the forward strand.
AATGATGGGAATATAACGAAGAACCTTCTGAGGCACCTTTTTTGTTACTTTATCTATACGATATCTACTTACATGACATTCCGAACATTCTATTGCAAATTCATGTTGATTATAATATATAACATGGTCATAGGGGCATGCATGAATTGCTTCATAATGCATTCCAATATCTTTCATGATGAAAGATAAATATTGATATGTGTGAGGTAAAATATTTGATGGTGGTAACAAAAATTCAGCTATCAAGCTACAAATTTTTTTTTGTTAATGTAATAAATAAATAATATTAACAGAACACGCTTCATCCGTACGATGATCAATAATGAGTTAACAATAAAATTATTAGAGGAATACAAATAAACTTTATCACGATCATACAATTATTAGATACCTTAGCATACGTGTGATTGCAATGTTTGAAAGACCATTCATAACCTTCAAGTTCATTATCAACAATATAGTAGAGAGAAGATTTGTTTTGAGGCCTTCATAAAGGGGTTCATATGCCTTATCAAGAAGAGGTATATCATGAACATCCTCAAAGTCATCATAATTTTCATTATCAACACCATCGTCATCCATTCTAACGTTAAATGAATCATGGATCAATGTATTTCTACCATCATCTTTAATTACATTATCGCCATGATCATCTTTTTCAATATGATCATTCACTTGTTCTCCATTAAACATACACGCTCCATGATCCTGATCCTGAACTTGTTCTGAAAGCACTTCCTCTAGACGACATGCTATAGGGTGTCTTTCCTTTAATATAAATACATGGAAACATCAATAGATATACATTAATATATGAAAAAAAAATACCTACAAATGGACGATATTTGTTCCCCCCCTCAGCGTGTCCATGTTCCCTGCAATGTTTTGTGGATGTTGAGATCAATATTCTTCTCCTCTTCGTTTCGCTGCATCCCATAGTCTAGCAAGCAATTGTCGGTTGTCTTCATTTGGATCCAAAATATTTAATCTATTTGACATTTTGTCATAAACTTCATTAATGAATATAACCAGTTGTCTTAAAAAATCAAGTTCCACACATCAATCATGCATCAAGGTTTTGTCAAACGGAGAGAAGTTGAATAATAAAAAATTCTCGGCAAACTATCTATCGATGGAAAAAAAATCCCACAACCACCCGTTGAAGAATAAAACAATTCCTGAAAACATCCGTCGAGGAACAAATAATTTTCACAATCGTCCGTCGCTTCTACAACAGACATGTCGAAATGTTTAAAACAATATATATTTATAATGGACATGTGTCGGATATTCGACACCTTGAACATAGTTACCGTTAAAATTATGGGACCATAAAATTTAAAATCATGTAAACCTTAATTTTTTTTATAAAAAAATATATACTGCCCGTCGGATATCCGACGCTTAGGGGTCGGATAACCGACATTTTTTGGGTTCACAGACGTCGATGATCTGACACAGAAGTGTCTGATAACCGGTAACTACAAGAGTCAGAAATCTGACTCTCGAGTGTCGGATATTCGACGGCACTATAAATACTTTGTTCTCGGCATTCTGTTGATTGATTGCTATCCGACACACCTGTGCAAAATGTCGGATGACGTTGGATTCTGACGTCGGAATTCGGGTAGCAGGAAATGGAAAGAATAGGAGATTGCAGTATCCTCTCAGGTTGTTTCTTAAACATAAACAAGTAGGAGCTTCCAAAAAAGGATTGGCATCCTCTCATTTCAGTGACTGAATTCAACAAGTTGGTGCTTGCGTAAACTTATAGGGTTCCTCACAAGTTGGTGTCTGTAATTAGTTTTTGAAATTTGGTTTCCATTGATGTCAACTGATGTCAAAGGGGATTCAGTATCCTTCTTCTAGTTTGAAGAAGTATATGAAATACAATATAAAAAAGTACATAAGGAGTACATCTAGATTGTACAAGTACATCTAGCTTGAAAACGTACATAAGGTATATGCACAAGTCCTAAATCCATTCAGTCATGCTACTTCAAGATAAAGTCAAAAGAGGTTATTGGGCAAGTTTCAGGAGTGTGCATGAGGCATGAGAATAAGATGTGGTTGGACAAGTATGAAACTCTCAGAAGTAAGAAAGACCCACAAGTGATGATACTTCAAGGGTGCAATAACACATATGAAGTAATTCTAAAGTGCGCAAATCCCACTAATACATGGGAAACATATACACAAGTGTCCACTAAAGCACAAACACATATGCGCAAATATCACAACAAGGTGTTGTACTAGAGTATGAAAAATCCCACATGTTAAATCATGAGAAGATAGATTCTAACAAGAGATAGAATCAAATGGTTAGACTGACCAAGAAGTAAGGAATTTCAAAGAAAACTCGAACTATGGAGACACTCTTTGAGGAAGAGTATTATAAATAAGCTAGAAGTTGGAGTGATGAAGAAAGCTTGAAGATGAATTTGATATGAGTTTCTAAGTGTTCAAGATTCATATTCTTAGGGTATCAATGTATTATTGAACTAGAAAGAAGATATCCAATAGAGATCCAAATGCAGAAAAGCATTAAGGAGGATCTGTAGAGTTTGCATAGATAAGGAGAATGCTTAGCACTAAGATTTGAAACAAAAGTAACTCAAGGCAACAAAACACTATTGACATCACATGCCACAAAACATTGGAGAGCATATCTATTGAAATGATTATTTCACAAATATTGTGAAGTATTAATGCAGTAGAGGAAAATTAGAGAAGATCACATATAGCTGCAGAAGATCCAAATTAGAGAAGATTGTATATAGCTATAGAAGACGTGAAATAAAGCATATCATAGATAACCATAGAAGACGCAAAAATCATAAGATCATATACAACTGCAGAAGATGCAAAAAAAGGAAGATCGCAAAGAGCTACAAAAGACACAAACTAGAGAAGATCACATATAGCTGCAAAATATGCAAAACAAAGAAGATCATAGATAGCTCCATAGACACAAACAAGAGAAGATAGGTGCTATCACAAAAAGACTCAAAAGTCACAGATCATATCAAGAAAGATTACAGACACTTGCAGATCATAATTTGTTGCAAGCTGAAATGACGTAGATAGAAATCGAACGAAACTTTATTTCTTAGTGGTTGGATGGGGAAAGGAGAGGGAGTCGTAGCTTCAATCCAGTGGGTGCTAGTAAAACAAGTGAGTATGTGTTCACAGTGGATATTGCAGTCTCTAATCAGGTTAGTTCCCAATCATAGCAAGTTGGTGCTTACACAACATGATTTTTATCACAATTAGGCTAGTGTCTGTTTTCGCAAGTTGTTTCTTGCACAGTGGATAGAATTCCTTATAGGTTGGTGCTTGCAACTGGGATTGGTGTCCCAGTTGGGTTGTTACCTGAGTGAATTCATGCTTACACTTGGATATTGGTGTCTCTCGTTGTAATCAAATATATATATATATATAT
>LPNX010349076.1:14922-46945 GCA_001517045.1 Pseudotsuga menziesii
GACATAGCACCATGATTTGATGGAACCGGTTACACTTTTTGGAGGACAAGAATGGAAATATATATGCAATCCCTCAAAGCTGATGTCTGGCAATTTATTGAGAATGGTTATAACATTCCTGCAACTACACCAATTGATCCACTTAAGAGAATATAGTATGAATGCAATGCAAGAGAAAAGAATGCACTTTTATGTGGACTAGCAGATATTGAATTCACTGAAGTTATGCATTACACTTCAGCCAAGGATGTATGGGATAAGCTCAAAAATATCTATGAAGGTAAAGAGAAATTAAAGAAGGCCAAGATACAAACTTCCTTTTGATTACATGAGTCCTTAAGAATGAAAGATGAAGAAAATGTTGCCTCATACTTCCTTTGAATTGATGAGTTAGTTAGTTCCATCAAGAGTCTTGGAGTAACACCAAATGAAGGATCCATTGTATAGAAGATACCAAGAACTCTTCCTCCAAGATCTGACTAAAAGGTGTCTTTGTTAGAAGAAAGGGTCAATCTTGCATATTTAACAAAGGATAAGCTACAAGATATCTTTACATCATATGAGATGAGAACTAAGAAAAAAAATCCCTCCAGAAAGGAATTCACTTTCAAGGTCACCAAGAAATGAAAATGTGGCGAGCATGCACATGAAAAATATATATCTGAAGGATCGAATGAAGAGGAAGCTAATTTTATGAAAAATATAAAAAGAGGGCATGGCAAGTATGGAGGTAAGTTGTCATTCAGGTGTTTTAAATTTGGTAGAGTAGGACACTTTTCTTCGAAATTTCCCTACAAAGAAAATCTAGACAATGATAGTGAAGGAGAGGTGGACTACAAAGAATACAAGAAGGTGTATAAATATGACAAGTCTAAAAATAGAAGAAAATTTTAGAAACTGAAAAAGAGCCTTTACACTAAGGAAGATGAAAGCTCATCTGATGAAAATGAAGATGACCTAAGAGAAGTACTTTTATGGCCTTAATGGAAGATGAAAACAATGAAGATAAGAAAAAGTGTTGTCCCTCTATCGAGAAAGACAAATTGAATGCAAAAATTCAATCAAGAACAATGGATAAGTATTTCTTTAGTGGATCCTTCAATACACCTTCAAATCCTATCCCAAAAATGAAACTATAAAACCAATCTGAAGAAGAAGAAGCTGTAGAGGTAGATTGGGAAGGTGAACTAGTTAATGCCTTGGATTAATTGAAGAAGTAAAAAGGGAAGAACAAACTCTTGTAGGACCAACTGTCAAAGTATGAACAACAAGTCAAGAAAGATGAGATATTTCAAGAGTCACTTGAAAAATAGGCTAGTGAAAAGGCATTGAATTTTGAGGAACAACTAAATTACGTAGTAGATAAAATCATAAAGATTAAGGATGAGAAATCAGTATTGAAGAAATCATAGGAAGAGTAAGATATGAAAAATAAATTGTTGAAAAGACAAAATGAGCAGGAGGATAGAGAGATCTCTTACTTAGAAGATAAATTGACTGAGATAGAAGGGAAGAAATAGGTTCAAGATTACATCATGATTGATACTCCAAATTGTGCACATTCCAGTATTGAAGAAGAAGCAAAGAAAAAATTCAAAGATATCACATCAATCCTTAATAATATTCTAGATGATTAGAGATCACTAGCAAACAAGTTAGGACTTGGCTACAAAATAACAATTGAAAATGTCTGTGACGATAAGTACAGTCATAATCAAATGAATTCATTTAGGTATGATAAGTCCTTCAGTGATTATAACGCTTCCTGTTACACTACTAAAACAAGGATCAATATATTAAAGTGTGCAAGGAAAAATTAAATTGGTCATATTTGCGAAATATTGCCAAATCGTGAGACGTTATGCATGTGATGGCTTTGGACATAAGGCTCACCATTGTCAAAGAACAATCAATTGTCTAGATATAAATATTTCACATAACATAAATCACAATACAAGAACCAAAAGGGAAGACAATCAGGAGTAGTATCATAATGGAAGTGAGCACATGAAGATATGGGTAATAAGAACTCCTCAAATATGCGTAGATGAAGCAAACAACTTGAGTATGTCTCAAGCAGTAAGTAGTTGATTCCCATCTTGATAATTTTTAGGAGTTTGAGTAAGATCCTTGAATTCAACACAATATTCATTAGGAATTCAAGGACTATGTTAGTGAAGTTTTGTAGTTAGAAAATATTTGAAGTTGGTTGCCGCATTAATGTGACGTTGTAAAGAAAATGTGCATTTATTCAATTATGTGAAAGAATGTGTTGAATTTTCACATAAAAGGCTCATACATGAAAGAGTAAAAAGAGAAAGTAAGAATAGGTGTTACATACACAAGGATTACAGAGATACATAAACAAAGATTGTATTATATTCAAATTTTTTCTTTACAAAATTACATGATATCTTTGTTGCAGAAAACAAATTTGAAGTACAAATAGGTAGCATGTTGATTCCTAATGACAATTTAAGTACAAAGACAAATATAGGAGTTGAATTGAACAAAATCAATTCAGAGCCACAGCTTAAGAGACAACTCTGTGTCATAATTAGTAGGATTCTATGAAACACGAAGCTATGGATCCATCAAAGTTGTCTTGACAAAGTCTATGGGTTTTAGCAATGGACAAAGCTACAGAGTAGAAGACAACACATTAGTAGTGTATTTTTCTGTATGAATAAGGTTCAGGAGGTCAAGATTTTGTTTCTTTTGTCACTCCAAGGATTCGACTCTCCTGATCAGACTAGATAATATCTTAGTAGTGTTGTGATTAACCTATGACTACACATACCAGTGGTTAAACTCAAACTTTTTCAATTGGTCTTTCCAAAATCCCACATTCACTCTCAATCATGTGAACTTAGCTTGTTGCGATTGAACTGTCGAGTGAAGATTGTTGATTGAGTAATTTAGCCTCTAAAAGAAAGTACACATGATGAATGAACATGAGAGGTTCATAGAATGCTACACTCAAATGGGGATTGAAACAAGGTGATGAACAAGGAAATCACAACTCATTATTAGAATCAAAAGTTGGTTTATTGCACATGAAAAAAGAAACTGAAGAGACATTGAGGTTAATGACAATCGTGTCTGTGTGATTCAAAGATGGTTATCGAGACAAAAAAAAGTTATTACATGAGTTAATGGATTTGGGTAAGAGGACTGTTGGGCCACCAATTTTTCACCATCATGTAATCATCATCATATCCATTTTATCATTATTAATTTCATTTCCCATTCCCTTATCACTCCATTTCTCATAATATATCTTAAATCACCATTTTCCCATTCCCTTATCACTACATTTCTCATAATATATCTTAAATCGCCATTTCATACCCTTGTGGTGATTCCATGGTCATTATGCTTTATTTTTAATGAAGTAAAGATGATTATATTTCTTATTTTATCAAATATAACTAATCACAATATTTTTAGGATGTTTCAATGTTTAGAAGTTTTCTAGCAATGTTTACAAGTTTTCCAAAAACTTGTAATTGGAGTAGTTCAAGATAGTTGTGGGGTGTCAAATGAAAATCCGCCACTTGGATTTGGTAAAGTATGTCTCTAGTATGGTTTTATGTTCATTGGATGACACCCATATCACATGTGTGGAGCTCCAAGGCTTGTTGAATATTTCAGTCAAACCCATATTTTTAGCAGCAAATTTCTCAAACTTCCAACTTCTCCTCGATTTGTGAGCATATGGATCCTAATTTAAAGATTGCAAGACATGGGTTTTTTCTCAAAAACCACCAAATTGGGTCTATGTGAGACAATTTCTCCAAATATGCTTTTATTTTATAGATACGCCTGGATCTTTAAGACCAATCTGCCCAAATTGTCAAAAACTGAAATTTTGAAGGTTTTTGTCTAAAATTGTAAAATTAAATTTCTTGAGTTTGGGGATTTGATTCTATCATTCTCCACTAAATTTTCATGTCAAAAAATATGTAGAAAGGGAGAATATGCAATTGGATATCAAAAGAGTTGAATTCTCTCATTTTGTAAGCAATGCTTTTTTTTAATCAATGAATTGGTATGTTGTTGATCCAAAGAATACACAAGTCTTCTGAAGATTTCTTGCAACAATCTCCATATTTGAGAAGGCACCTCAAAACTGGTGATCTGCTACCTTTACATTTTCCTTTTCCTTTTTGTTATTATTATTATAGGTTAGACTATTGTTTTTCTTAATTGTGATTTGATTATATGCTTTTGGATTTATGTCTAATTGAATTTGTTTTTGTAGATAATTCAACTTTTCAATTTGGTGAAATGCTTCCATAAGATTAATTCACCCTCATTTTATTTTATATACACTATAACTTCAATTCCATTCATTTTCCATTTACATGCACTACATTGTGTTTATTGATATGTTATGCTTCAAACCTGTCAATGTTGCCAATTAATACGAAGTGAACAAAGTATTGGTTTGCGCATGATTGTTTCCATGATGTTCAATCATTGTGTGCAAGTTTGTGGATTTGTACTCGTAGACACTTAGAAGTGATTGATGTGTTTTGGGTGGACCCTCCACCCATGATCAGGATCATTCGAAGCTATTGTAAAATAGAAAAGAAGAAGGAAGTAGAGTATATATAGAAAATTAAAAACTAGCCGTTAATTATAAAAATTATAGATAAAAATGTTTGGGGATGCACTTGAGAAAAATAAGGTTGACAAATTGAATAATATAATAAAATAAATAAATTCTTTTAGTAAAAACTAAGATTTTATTATATATATAGGTGGAGAAAAGTCAAAGGTTAAAAAGATTAAAAGAAATAAAAAAGGATGGAAAAAGTTATTCAATTTACTATTAATTTAAATATAATAGTTGAAAAGATTCAAATGTCACAGTAGAAATTTTAATAAAAAAAGATTCAGTAGAAAAATGAGACCTAAAATCAATTACATTCCAAAGACTAACATTTATAATATAAGCAAGTTTTAGGTGAAGAGAGCAAACATGGGAAGAGAGTCGACCTAAATCTAATATGGTGGATTGAATTTTGTTTCTAAGAATAGATTGTATGGATTTTACTAGGATTCGTTGATGGTCATGCCTTTCGAGGTGATGTTTGATTGGAATCAAAGAGGGTAAGATGGAAGAATCCCTGCAACGTTTAAGAAATGTAAGATCCGTCATTCTTTTCTTCTATTTTAATATGATCTTCTCAAAGACCTGAGTCTCCTTGAGACAATCCTCTCCATAGAGGTGAAGAATTTGTGCATGAATGTTTTCACAGTGTTTCGTCATTGTGTGCAAGCTTATGGATTTGCACTGTGGAGATATTTAGAAGTGATCGATCCATTTTGGGTGGACCCTCCACCCATCATCAGGATCATTCGAAGTATGACACAATAGAAAAGAAGAGGACACTAAAATATGTATAGAAATATATATATATATATATATATATATATATATATATANACAAGGGAAAAAATGACAGAAATTTTTAACTCGTTGGGCTTATGATTATGAATGCAAAGGGTTGAATATGGAGCGATTGGGGAAAGAACTAATTGAGATTTTGGAGAGAAGTCAACCTATTTAAAAATATATATATTTTATAAAATTATTTTTATATTTTGCAAATTTAAATTTTTATCATTAAAAAAACTTGGGATTAAGCCTATGGTGTATACATCATGGAATGGATTTTCTTTGTGAAGGGGATTCACTGTAACAAATAAGGATTTGTTTTCTTTAAGCTTAAAAAAACAAATTGATATATATATGTGTGTGTGTGGATTACATTAAAAGCAAATCAAGAAATGTTAAAAGTGGACGATGATTTGTAATGCATATTAAGAAATGTTTTAATTGCTATTTTGGAACCAATCATTAGGGTGGAAATAACCCAAGTTGAACCAACCAGACCGCATGGATCCAATCCTCTCCCTTTGGTTGAGTGGCTTTATAAAGATATAAACAACTCACTCCCCGCCTTTGTTTTAGCCCTTTATATAGTGAAAGGAATTGACAAGACCTTACTACTTAGTATGGTGTTTAAATTCCTTGAGATGGGAGGGTGCTCGATGAAATGAAGAGATTACCCAATGGTACACAAAAAAAAATTGAGGATCCTTGAGAGGTGGTGAGACTTGAATGATAAACTCTCACTTCTGTATATCCTTTCAAAGTTACACTCTCTTTCGCTTCAAAAAAAAACATATACTCAAATCCATTTAATAAATGAAAAAATTACCCAATGTATACCAAAAAAATTGAGGATCCTTGAGAGGTGATGAGACTCGAAAGATAAACTCTCACTTCTTTATATCTTCTCAAAGTTACACTCTCTTTCACTTACAAAAGAATTGTATACTCAAATCCATAAAACATTTTAATACATATATATTTATTCACTGTAGTTAAAATTCAAATTCCAATCTATTTTCATGTACTGTGGTTAGTGGGCTCATTTATGACCCACACAACTCATCCTACGTACAATTCCATAAAATACTACTTTCAACATCTTCAAAACCTTCGAATAGATTTCTAAAGAAATATTAATTTATTAATAACTCACAATCAATACATACGGCAAAAAATAAATAAATAAACAAACAACAAGCATTCCAAATATTATGAACTTTGTAGCCATTTTTCCGTGTTATTGTTATGGACAAAACTTTATTATTTTGTGAAAAAGGCTTGCAAAATTCCATTTCATTATTTAGAGTGGTTTTTTTTCTCACGTATTCATTTTGGATTGTGGCGGCGGTGGTCTCTCTTCAATATTTATTTTAAATTACATTATATTTTTAAATAGTGAGTTTCTTTCTCATCATATTTAAGCATTGTGCATGTAATTTAAGATGTCATATCTAATAACAATCATTCGGAGTGACTGAGCATTTAAGGATTAATTTTGTGGTCTCGACTTCTCACTCCCATACAACATTTTACAATGTTAATTAGGGAATGAAGCATTCTCTTATGTGAATTAATGGTGTGGTTTAGAGTTGTGGAAAATATCTCCATGCAAAAAGAAAAGAGAGTTTCATAGTTGAAATGTAATTATCTTTGAAAAGACTTCATGTGGAGTTGGAAGGGAATATATTGCAACACTGGTAAGTGCAAGGAAATTCAAGTGGATGCAGACATAATTGCTCAATGAAATGGAGCAACAAGGCAATGTGAACATAGTGCATTAGAAGCTACTATTGTGACCAAGGAAAACTACAAAGGAATAATAAGTTGGCTATAGCAGAAATTGGAGAATCATCTCCATGAAGCAACATTGATAAAAAGGGAAACTTCTCACCTTAAGCTATTCTTGTTTATAGCATAATGATTGACTGCTTAGAAAGTAGCAAGTATAAATGTTGTGCATGTGTATGCGTATTGAATTACTACTTGGTGAGAGAATCATAGCTAATCCCTTGTGTGCTTGGCAGAGAGGCCACGAATTTGGAACATCTATGATATGGAAAAGGAATTCCATGCTATGATAAGGAATTGGAAAAGGGAACTCCTCAACTCTTCTCTTGTTATTATATTTGTATTTTCTGAATTTTATTAGCACATAGGAATGTTGGAATTACAAGCACTGGATAGGTGAAATGAATATGCATTAGTGGGAATACAAACAAATAATGCATAGTACATGTGAAGTTGTTTAGGCATGAATATGATACTGTTTGATTGTAGGAGTAGTGAGGTTTTACATATGCAATGAGCCACTAATGATAATTATTGTGGTTGATGACGATTGTATGATCAGAAATGGTTGAAGATGTTGATGATGTTGTTGCAAGTGACTAGAAGGATTAGGAAGAGAAACTAGGATAGTAAGTGTTACATTGCACTTCTACACAGCCCACCTTCAGGTGTACCCTAGGGAGAGAGGGCCAAAATTTTCGACCAGGAGGGGTGTTATTGAGCGATGGCAGTAATGGTTACACCCTTTGGTCCTCCTTTAATGGTATTATCGCTTAATGGCTTTGTTGGTTTCCCTTTTAAAGAGGTTTTTAACCTGAGGGTTGGTGCCCGGGGCCCCTAAATGTTGACTACTGGGTATCATGGCTCCATTCTCTTCTTGCATGCTCTGGTGGCCTCTGCTTCAACCATGAGACACTAGTCTTCAATTGTGGCCACTTCATACACCCTCTTGGCCATTTAGTCATTGGTTCCTTGCTCTCTCTGACCATGCCAGGTCGTTTCCATGCTTTGAGGAGGGCACTGAGGGATTTTACTGTATTCTAGGAGTTAGATAGGGCATAACACCCTCCCTCCATCCCGCTTCAGCTTTTTGTTCGAAGCTGAGTGTGTTTTTCACCTAGGGATGCAAATACCCAAGGAGCCTACCTTAGTCTATATTTTATTATTATTTTCTTTTAATTTTAAGTTGACATTTAATAATTACAAATTTACTTCTTTTAAGGCATGTTGGCCTGGATTTTATTTGTAAAAGTGAATGTGAGATCATATAAATAGATCTCCTCACTTTCATTTTAAATCAGAACTTATGGGATAAATCACTATGCACTTGTTTTACCCTTCTTAGGGTTTCTCTGGATGAATGCGCTCCTCTTGAGAAATTTTTCTTGTTAATGCAAGCTATTTTCTGGTAATTCTTTGGTGAATCTATACTTTTGCTAATGCTTTGATTTGTTGGATGAACACAAGCACAAGGAGGTCAGGATTCTTACCTTTTTGTTTGGATGTTGGTGGATGTGCATGTCTAAGTCTTAGTGGTAGCCTTAGAGCTACACTTTTCCCTAGGATAGGCCATTTCCTTCCTTCTTGTCACCATAGAAAACAACGTCATGTCTCCTTGTGAGGGTGTCTTGGGGTTTCTCCTTGGTTTTTCTAGGCTAGTTTCTTAACCTATGACACTTCCTCACTAGCCTATCCATTCTCCTTAGAATCCCTAGGTTTAGCAAGGCTTGTGCTAGGGTAGGTTTTCCCTATGCTCTAACACACTTTTTCTCAAAACCTAGTTTCTAAAGTTAGTTCTAGGTTAGCTTTAGGTCTGCAAAATTTATAAAAATCTCATAAAAATCAAATATTTAGCCAATTTATGGCCTCCCTAAATTTTCGACTCCTAAAATCTCAGGCCCTAAAATTCTGCACCTTAAAATCTCAGACCCTAAAATTTCGCACCCTAAAATCTTGCCCACTAAAATTCCGCTCCCTAAAATCTCGAGTCCTAAATTTTCACGCCCTAAAATTTTGCAACCTAATATTTCGGGTCCTTCCCAAATTTTTGGGCCCTAAAAGTCTGTGCCATAAAATTTCAGGCCCTCCCTAAAATTTCGGGTCCTCCCTAAAATCTCTATCATCCTCATAATTGATCTATCTATATATAACGAATGTTGTCATAAATACTTGCATGAATGAATGACACATGTTACTTGTATTGTTGCTTTAGATTATTGTGATAAATTACTTTTGGTTAATATATGCATATCACTATTACTACTTGTACATGTGGGATTTAATTACTTAGTAATGATGTAATACATGTATTTTTGCTAATTCCTACATATTGCACTTCTTATTGGCTTATTGGAACAAAATAGCTATGCAATTGGTTTATCCTTGGATGAGTGAAATCGTATTATTCATATCCTCTTCTAGACTTCATTAAGCACTGGTCACTAACCTTGCACACACACAAGATATTATTTGGTGTCCAAGTGTCTTGTGTAGAGATCCATAGGGATCTCCCCTAGGAGATTTCAACTACTGAAGAAATTAAGAGAAGTGACTAAGGTGACAGTGGTCTGTTTATCTGCATATGCTTATTGTGGTTTGGAATGCCATTTCAACCATTAACATTTTGGCGTCATTGTTGGGGAGCTCAGACTTGTTGAGGTGATTTAGCCTGGAAAGAACGACATTTTGTAAGAAAAATGAGGTAAGTTTTCTTGGTATTCTAGAAATATTATTGAAGACTAATATTGTAGATCTTACCTGGCGACTCCACAAAGAAGAATCCTGACAAGGATTAACACTTTGGTAAGTCTTGAAGTCCTGATTATATATCATTGCATACATTTTTTAAATGAATAACCTACATGCTTACCTCGCGACTCCACAAAGAGCTCATCCCGTCCCATCTATCAGGCATGCCCTTGTTTTATTTAGTACTTGGTGAGATTTGCTTAACTAACCTTGAAGGTTTCTCTAGGCGACTCAAATCAAAGAAAAATAAAAGAAGTACTCTATACAGACAGGGAATCCTGACAAGATGGCATCCAATTATGAATTTTGGATGGGCATATTGAACTTTTCATGCATTCCAGGTTTCCCACAGAAGTGTGTTATTCGAGATGGTGGGAAGCCACCTTTCCCATTGTTCCGGCAGTATAAGTACCATACAACATCCAATGTGCAAGCATTCATGCAATTCATCTGGGCAAGTAACACCGTGCATGAAGACATCAGGATGAGGCTATTTCTGTTATCTCTTCACATAGAGGATAATTTGTTAGTCAGAAGTTGGTATGAGGGTTTTCCTAGCAAAAGTTTTTCTTCACTCAGGAAGTTCATTAATGCATTTAGCATGGATTAGGATTACATTGTCGATGAACAAGAAAGAAATACCATGATCGAAAAAATATGGGAAGAAACCTTGGGAAAAATCCAGACTCAAGATGATGCAAGAGAAGGAACCAAAGATGATATTCCATTCGAGTTTGAAGATCCTAATAGTCCGACATCTATAGAAATGGGAATTGGTTTTGCTCCTCTTGATCTATCAGCTTTCCTAGGATATTCAAATGAGTTTCCTGAGGTATTATGGCATGATTTCAACGGTGATCATGATAATGGCGTGCATCATGTCGAATGGTTTATGACTATCACTTCAAAATATGGTATTAAAGAAGAAGAAGATGTTTACATGCGATCATTTGTCCTTCACTTGGGAGGAAAGTCTCTCACTTGGTTTGTGGCCCTAGATAAAGGAACGATATCATCATTTGCAAAATTGGTGGAAGTATTTTGTAACCACTGGGATTCATGGAGCCATGGTGAATGGATAGCTCATGTCAAGCATGTGATGGATTTGTTCAGTAAGGAATCCCAAAACAAAGATCAAGTTGAAGCAGCCATTGTTCAAGGTCTAACTAATGTTATCTTAAGGATGCTAGATAAAGCTTCCCAAGCATATGAATATGATGATGGTCCTATATATGATGATCCGGAAGTCTTAATTGAAGAAGAAGAGGAACAGAAATATAGGATGAGTCCTCCCTTCCAACATACATAAAATCCTTGTGACATACTATATTTATGGAATCATAATAACAGGAATTATGAGGACGATGGTTATTGGAAATTTATGGGTCCACATTTATATTATTCCTCGAGACTAGGCAACATTGTCTCCATATGTTGTAGTGAGGAAGAGACTAAACTTGACACTATTTGGGACGAGGAACTCTCAGTCACCTCTAGCAGGGATGTTGAAGATGTAACTTATGAATACCTTGATGAAAGAGATATGATCATGCCCCCCCTTATGAGGCTAAGGAGGAAAAGTGGATCAACCCGTTTTACACCATAATTGAAGATGGAACAACATCAAAATTTGCAGATAGTTTTTATATGCAGATGGGCCCTTATAATGAAAAGTTTGAAGACTTAGAGCCTCGTATCTCTAGTGAGTCTTCCGTGATGTCACCATCATAATTATTCTTCAGCAGGGAAGCTTGTCGCACAGAGGATTCTTTTACAGATATTCAGCATATGATGAGCCTAGGATATCACTCTAAGATGTGCCCCTCAAGAAGCGTAGAAGAAATTGTTCAACCCTCTCTATCATACATCGGCAAGCCCTTAATGATACATCTCAACAAGATCGAGGAAGATAGGTGGATAGGTATGACTTTCATCCCTTAGTGTCATGATATTTATTGTTTATCTTTGCATTTGAAGCATGAAGGTATGTATTATATTGTTGGCAATTTCAAAAGTTCAAGGATTATTGGGGTTACTAACATGATTTTGGAAAAGATAAGCAATATATCTATATGTACAAAGAAAAGCTTGAGTAAATGCAGGGACAAGTTGCAACTCACATGTGAATATTTACGAAGTCCAACTCCATGGATAGTCTCCCAAGTTCGAGATTCATGGGTGAGTTTCAGGAAAACAATTTATGAAGATATGTATGATGGAGGTATCCCATACATAATTCCACTAGAAGAATGGATCAGAAAATCTTTTCAAAGTGATGCTTCTCCATGGATATTGTTTCAAGTTGGGCCAAGTTCTTAAGAAGGTCTAGTTTCCTGCACTCATCAAGATAAATATTCTGGTACAAAATCAACATATCATCAATGAGGTATTGTCTTGGATTACACTAAAGGACAAAGGTAACATGGCAGGTGTAAATTTATTACTTAAATGGTTACATTGGTGGTATGATTTCACTTAACATATTTTGGTTACTGTTTTTAGGTCAGGTTAGATGCATTAGGAATATTTCTGTGCATTGCATTTGACGTATCCTCATTATCTAGTTAGGTTTCATTGTTCTTAGTTTGTTTCCCTCATTTTGTGAGCAAGGCAAGATGAAAGCGTCTGCCTATAGATTATTTTAATCTCTCGGGAATTCGATATGTGTTTTGGTCTACAGGTACCAGTAGATTCACAAGTTCTCGAGCACTCCTAGGAAGAGCACTCGTCCCATAGTTGGAGCCAATGTTACGTTGCACTTGTACCCATCGCACCTTCAGGTGTACCCCAGGGAGAGAGGGCCAATTTTTTTGACCAAGAGGGGTATTATTGAGCGATGTCGATCATGGATGGACCCTTTGGTCCTCCTTTAAGGGTACTATGGCTTAATGGCATTGCTGACAACCCTTTTAAATAGGTTTTTAACCTAAGGGTTGGTGTCCGGGGCCCCTAAAGGTTGAGTACTGGGTCTCGTGGCTCCATTCCCTTCTTGCACTTGTTTTACCATTCTTAGGGTTTCTCTCGATGAATGCACTCCTCTTGAGGAATTTTTCTGGTTAATGCAAGCTATTTTCCGATAATTCTTTGGTGAATCTCTGCTTTTGGCGATGTTTTGATTTATTGGATGAACACAAGCACGAGGAGGTCAAGATTCTTACCTTTTTTATTGGATGTTGGTGGATGTGCATGTCTGAGTCTTAGTGGTAGCCTTAGATCTATAATTTTCCCTAGGATAGGCAATTACCTTCCTTCTTGTCATCATAGAAAACAACATCACGTCTCCTTATGAGGGTGCCCTAGGGTTTCCCCTTAGTTTTTCTAGGCTAGTTTCTTAACCTAGGACTCTTCCTCACTAGGTTATCCATTCTACTTAAAATCCCTAGGTTGGGTAGGGCTTGGGTTGGGGTAGGTTTTCCCTAGGATATTACTCACTTTTTCTCAAAACCTAGTTTCTAAAGTTAGTTCTAGGTTAGTTTTAGGTCTGCAAAATTTATAAAAATATCATAAAAATCAAATATTTATCCAATTTAGGGCCTCCCGAAATTTTCGGCTCCTAAAATTTTAGGACCTAAAATATCAGACCCTAAAATTTTGTGCCCTAAAATATCGGCCACTAAAATTTCGCTCCATAATATTTTGGGTCCTTCCTAAAAAATCAGGCCCTAAAATTATGCACCCTAAAATCACGAGCCCTAAAATTTCGTGCCCTAAAATATCGGGCCCTAAAATTTTGGGCCCTCCCTAAAAGCTCAGTTGTCCTCATAAATGATTTATCTATATATAACTAATGTTGTCACTAATGCTTGCATGAATGAATGACACATGTTACTTATATTGTTGCTTTAGGTTATTGTTATAATTTACTTTTGGTTAATATCTGCATATCAATATTACTACTTGTAGATGTGGGCTTTAATTACTTAGTAATGATGTAATACATGCATTTTTTCTAATTCCTACATATTGCACTTGTTATTGGCTTATTGGAAAAAATAGCTATGCAATTGGTTTATCCTTGGATGAGTGAACTCATATTATTCATATCCTCTTACAGACTCCATTACGCACTCGTAACTAAACTTGCACATACACAAGATATTATTTGGTGTCCAAGTGTTTTTTACAGAGTTCCATAGGGCTCTCCCTTAGGAGGTTTCAACTTCTGAAGAAGTTAAGAGAAGTGACTAAGGTGACAGTGCTCACTTTCTCCGCATATGCATTTTTGGTGGTTTGGACTTCCATTTCAACTGGTAAAAGTAATTTTATGACCAAAAGGTTGGAGGAAGCACTATGTAGTCCTAGGTAAGAGGCCAACTTATTAGGTAACGACAAATATGTTGATGGTAGCCATGCTGATCCGAATTTATGTGAGAACAAAATGAAAGAACATATATAGAATCATAAACACAGATATATTGTAATGAGAATAGAGATACAATAGACACATATTCTATTAAATGGTGGAAATATAACAGATCGTAAATACAACAACTAGAATGGTGGTAACTATCTTTGAGAATAGATACGGATACTACGCTCATACATGCCAAGTTGAATACAAAATGAGGCCTAAAGGGCCTATTTATAATAAGCATGAGGGAGAGAACCCTAAAATTCCAAAACATAACCCTAGAAGATGAATCATCATAAAGTTTGCGGCCCCAAGGTGGTTAGTTGAACAGTCAACTTCCTGGGGTCATAATGTTTTGCATCCAATCTCCATTTGGGGCATTTGATAGCCCGTTGGAAAGGTCTATCTATGATTTACATATTTCAATTGCGCTCAATTGTATTCCAAACAACTATTCGTCCCTCAAATCACCAAAAATAATCGTTTAGGGCCTCAAAATGGCCCCAAAAGATTACAACCTAGAAAACAGTAGAAAAAATACTAGGAAACTACCGAAATGGACAATTGTTTTGAGCCAATGGAATAGGTGGGTGGCTACCTCTTCCCATATGGTTCAATATCACACCCTTAGGAAGCAATGGTATCCATTGTGTCAAGTCCTGTACCATATCTCGAACTCTATGTTGAGTTGATCTCCTGGTGCGACATTCATTGAAATGAGAAGGGTGTTTTTCTTTGACATTTTGAGAGGGTTGTAATTGTTGTTAATGGATGCAATGGAGCTATTCGACCATTCTAGTTGTCGTGTTATCCTTTTTCTGAATTGTTTTGTTTGATGTCTTTTTGGATGAGCACCTTGAATGTGTGGGCTTGCATTGTAGAGGTACTCGAATGTCGAGGGAACACTAACTTTGTGTTCTTCTTGTTTATGTTGAATAGAGGGAACCTGTGTAGAGGGTGATGAGGTCTCTGTGATCTGATGTTATCCTTCAAAGGAAATTGTGAAGAGGGATAATTTCCCAATGTGGGAGATTATCTTCTTTCCCTAGAAGACTGTGGCAGGTGCAGTTGTCTCTAGTATCTTATAGAGTTGTCCTCCTAAAGTGACAATGACACTATGAGGTCATGATTCATTGTTGACATCTTATACAACTGATGTTGTATGGTTGTGAGTGTGGTGTTTTTAAAAGCTCCAATCTCTTGATGACTTCTACTGATATTAGGTTCTTTTGGCTGCTAATATTGTCAACAACAAAATGTAGCGGGATTCCCTTTACCCACATCTACGAGTGGAATAGGCGCTCCTCTTTCTTTGAGTCGTTAGGTTCCTTTGGTTGAATATGTGTGGTATCAATAGTGAAACTGGGTTCTGCATCAATGATCATTTTACCTTGGTTCATGGTCATGAAATTGGGTTCTAAATTGGAATCGGGATCGGATTATGAATCTTTGATCTCGACCACCAATGTCTACTTTGAGTGACATTCATCCGTGTTGTGCTAAGGGATTTTATGGAACTCACAACACTTCCTCATGTCCTTCTTTCTCTTTCCATTACCCTTCTTTGCTTGTAGCTAGTATTGGTTGTTCTTTCCCTGTATTGTGTTGTGCAATCCATGGTTTCCCTTACCTTGCCTCTACACTGGATTCGCAAACAACAGAATTTGAGCCCAAAATCCGATGACAAAATCCGACGACATCCGACATAAAGGACAATTGTGTCGGATTGAAATGATGAAAAGTATTGTACGTTTCGATTTTTTTTGTCATCTTGTAGAGTCATCGAATTTATGACTTTACTCTTCGTAGGTTTTGTGATGAACATTATCGTCGATTAAGAGATGTCACCTCATCGGATTTGCGATGACTATGGAAGGTGTTATCATCAAATTTTTTACGAGAACATGATACTTGTTTGAAGTTGGAAAATCAATTTGGATGGGGATTAGTCTTGGACTTGGTGGGGAATTTGGGTTAGGGATTAGGAATATGGTGGTTACTTATGGGTTTGATCATGTAGTGATATGTATATAGTATCATTCAACTCATAGTGTGTATGGAGCTTGGCTCCATTTGGATGGGGCATGGTCTTGAACTTTGTAGAATGCTTGGGATAAGGATTCACCATGTGGTGGTTAATCTTGGGTTTTATCATGTACTGATATGCATTGCATGTGAGGCTAATGGCATCTTTTTTTCCCCAATGAGCAATGAGCACTAATACTTGGGACGATAATTTATGGTTTAATAACATGGCCAAAGTCCCATATATTTGTTTTAAGGATTCTAAGTGGATAATAGTTTGGGATTTTTATTGACTACTGGATATTAAAATGGATAAAGAAAAGGGTTTATGCCATTAACTTAGTGGTTGGGAGATTATTAATATATGAAAATCAATCTCTAGAAGCAAGGAAACAAAGTTTTAGTGGAAAGGCCATGGACCAAACAAAAATTTAATGAATTGTGCATCAATATTAAAAATACATAGCATCATAAGGAAAATGATACCATAATAAAATACCACCTTCACATCCAAGAAATGATTCTATAGGTGATTTTTTAAGAGGGATACACAAATATTTTTTGGCCTTACATTTACTTTGTCGCATGCATGCAACATTTCATTGTTCATGTGGCTTGAGTTATAAAATCACAACCATTCTACTATTAAAACTAAGTGTTTTGTATGCATTTTATTTGAACTTGGTCTTGTCATTCAATTAACCTACAACCTATTCCATCGTGTGTATCAGAAACACCAAACTATTATGCATCCATTATTACACTAGACTGTGATGATCGAATAAACACCAAACACAAATCTAAGGGATCAAATAACATTTCTAGGCCATAGATTTCATAGCTAAAATAATCCTAGAACAAAACATTTATTGTCATTTGATTCCATGGGAAAATCTAAATGCCATTGTCATTTTTTCATAGTTAATGGGAAAATCTAAATGCTAACAATTTTTTGTTGTGTTATATTTTATGTTTTTTTAAATATATATTTGTTAATTTTTAAATATATATATTTGTTAGTTTTTTATATTATATATAATATTTAGTGTTTTTATAAAATCATTTAATTTTTTATAAATGATTTGGGGAGGATTTGCTATTGTTGTGAACGAGTAATGGCAATACCTTACCTAGAATACCCATTTTGCACCTGTTCATCAACCTTGACTGTGACTGTGTGAGATCCTATCATCCATTCATAGCAGCAATAGAAGGGAAATGGAAAGGCCAATTGGCCTTGATCCACAAATCCTTGATACCCGCTTCTTCTTCTTCGGAGGGTTTGGGGAGATGTCTGGGAGCTTTGCGAACATATTCATCAGCATCGACCGAAGAGAATGATGTTGTGGTGGTTGGAGGAGGGCCAAGAGGGTATGTTGTCGCCATTAAATCCACTCAGCTTGATCTCAAGACAACATGTATAGAGAAACGTGGGTGGCTCTCCGAACGAGGGTTTACAAAAATTCTTTACACACATACAGCGTCTACTCCACACAAATCAATAGGATTAAGTGGTCATGGCGACAACTTCTGGTATTTTTATTCAATTCTCTCATTTTTCTTTCCTGATAATAATTTAATGTATGAATAGTTCAAATTTTATGTTTTCGATTCTTTTGGTAGAATCTATAGACCGCTGCAGGGTTTGACTTTCAGTTCAACTGTTTCCCACTTAATTCACTTACTTATCTTAGAATATGTGTTTGATCTATCACTTAGGGTAGAGAAATTGGAGACAGTGTTTCAGTATTACATGGAATTTTATCTTACCATGGTGCATTGATTTCTAATTGGATGCCCACGAATTCAGTTTAGCGTTTCAAAAGCTTTTTTTCTTTTTTCTTTTTGGCCCGTCGATTGGTTTGATATGAAATGAAGTGCCTGGTAAATAAAATCAGGGTATCTGGGGCACTCCTCCCACTATTAAGCAACCCTTATGTCAAGTTTCAGGTTTGAACTTCCCTTGTGATGGAGATAAATAAAAGTATAGGAATATTAAACTGAAAATTCATCAAATCGCACAAACAATTTTTATTCTGGGAAAATGTCAACTTTTAAGGTCCCATAATTTTATTATGTTTAGAAATCTTGGGGAATATTTATAATTATCAAAATACACATGATAAATACTTAGAAATTAGTTTGTAAAATATTTTACATTTTCAGGGATTTGAAATATTTTATGGAAAAACATGGAAATTCTTCCTGCATATAATTGTTCCACAGAAATTTGATCAAATAAGGAGAGTAATTTTGAGGAAAAAATTGTAGAAATGGTGAATATGTGAACCGTAAATGGTATTCCTATGGCTATTGTAGAATTCAAGTGTAATGTCTCTGCAATTCACAAATAAGATCAGATCACACATCTTGCTCTCTTTCATATTTGGTTTCAATGTTTTGTTTATTTGTGTTACAGTGCCAAGGCCATTTCCAAACCTTGGAGAAATCCTATTACTTTTGTGTGTCATGCCATCCAAATAAAAAATTCAGAATCTTACACTCTTTAACCTAGGACCTTACAATTCTGTCTTACCAAATAGACAATCAACATTAGAATATAAGTACGCACATAAAGCACTCAAACTTGATGCCTTTGCCTATTGAAAATACACATATATGCAAGTATTCAATTGCATCTCATTCGCAAGCATGATTCAGTAACCCATATGTTATTGCAAAATGAATTCAAGACGAGAGCATAAGTTTTAGCACTCCTTCTGACATCATTTTCTCACTAGAACTAATGCAATATCCATTGTTATGTTCATATGTGATGGACATGGCCCATAGGTGATTATGCCCAGATGCATGTCTTTAGTGATTGGTCAACAACACGGCTCAAGGATTCAAAAAGTTAAAAATTAATTGGATATGATCCATTACATTTAATTATCATGCCAACGATCCAATTAGAGGTAAATTGAGCTGTAGAATGCAATTAGGATTTGCATAGAGAGTGGGTAATGTAACTCATTTCTATTTTTGGTGAATTACACAACTCACAAAGGGAAAGTTCCTCTATTACTGGATCCATCTACCCTAGAGGATGAATCCTTGGATTGGGTATGGAATCAATGATCTAGATCTCTACCCAGTATCCGCAACAAACTTCAAGCAAGTTTAAATATGAAAAACCCGATTTCAATAATCAACTGACAAACACTTGTGCAGCCCTTGGATTTTGAGGTTACCTTTGAGACTAACTACGATCATGAATAATTGAACGAAACCTCATATAGGAAACTTTATCATTCTCCTTTCTCCCTAAATTGTTGTATTGATGAAGTGTTCAAGCTTATTTTCATTTCCAAAATGAAGATGATCTATTTTTTGTGAGTTCTTTTTAGAATTAGTGCCTAATTCCTCATAAAGGAAACTTTATTATTTTCTTGAGGTATTATATATACATTAACTCTACAACATAATTGTTATATATCTAAATAGGCCACCTCCATTCAAATATAGATCCCATGAAATTACAAGTAGAACTCATTAGAAGAATCCTACCTAGTTTGTTTCTTATTGGAGTGATCTAGACAACACAAATGACCATTTACTAGCACAATATCTTGAGTTGTTGTGGACTGAAAAATATAACTTGAAATTACTAATGATATATTCCATTATCCACACATAAAGAAATAAATAAATCCAAAGAAACACTTAGAATCCTTAGTGTCAAACCCTTGGAATTATGCAGGGTAGAAGGATTTATAGTAGTGACTTTATTCTCAGTTTTCCAATTTATAACTACAGAAACCTTTTGATCCTATATTCCTCCAGTTATGGAAGAATCCCCATCTCCTTTTTGTTCAAATATTTTTGGATATCCTCCTTTGTCTTTTGGATTATCAAACTTGCATTTGGCACCATACTCGCAAATACGTGTATTAACAAAAAAACTAAGTTCCACAACATAAAAATCCAATAAAACAATAGTTCAAAAAAATATATAAGATGATTAGTTTAAGAGAAGTAGAACATGAAAGCATGAAAATCATCACTGAATAGCTTACAATACACTTAATCTCATCGGGGCTCTTTGGTAGTTAACCAACATCTAAAGCAATAGGCCTCACTTACAAATAGTAAAAAGGCATACAAAATCATGACTAATTCCTATTCATATTAAATGGAATACAAAACAATGGATCAAAACACTAATTGAGTTGAGTACAACCTCACTCCCATCAACATTCTCAATTGATTTTAGAGTTACTAGCCTATCTTTTGGGTCGTTGAACTTGCATTTTGAACCAAATTTGCAGATGCTAGTTTTGTATAATACTAAGTTCAATGATATGAGAACCATCAAGCAAAAAAAAAAAAATTACAACAATATAAAAAGAAATCAAACAACACATAACAAAATCTAGATTACATCAAGATCAAAAGGATGTTAGTTAGAACAAAATACAAATGTTGACTCTCTTTGAATTACAAGACACTTGAGCTCTCTTAGCCTCTATAGAGGGGAGTTAATGTTTCTAATACGCTTCGCCTTCTTCAACATTTACGGGGTATATAATAAGCATGGGAATGGGAAATTTGAGATAATTACTAGTATAGGAAACCAATAAATGTACTTGTGAAATTTTTGTAGCATAGACTCATTTATTAATTAATGCTTGTCCTTAAGTGCATTGGCCATGGATGATAACAACCTTTTTTCCCCTTATTTTGAAACATTTGCGATGTGATAAGTGATCATTATAACTGTCTGAGGAGAAAAGGAAGGGGTTTAAGGTTCAGTTATGTTTTCATGTTATTTGAGAACATAAACCATCTATCATTTAATATCAATATGTTTAATGTTGAATTTGATTGAAATTATATCTTAACATGTGATTGAAAATCGCATATTATTTTGTTACTGTTTATATTTTAATCGTTTTTTTTTCAATTGATCAAAGGCATTATTCATATTGGTTTATTTGAATTTCATTGTTGTGCATTATATTTTTTTTGTTATCAAGATGTTGAGATACCATTATAGAATCCTACTTCATTATGAATTCCACCAAAAGTATATTGTTGTGCTCATGTGTATTTACTACAGATAGTGGGAGTAGAATGTTTTCACTTGCATGGTTTTATGTTACCATTCATCTCCTCTTTTCTTGTTCTCTTTTCTCTCTATATATTTAAATAGTATTTTATAGTATCATTTTTTCTAGTGGCACATTATCCATTTTGGATCTTCTCCTCATACAATGATGATAAATATATATGGAACACACATGATGATATACCTTGAGAGAGAAAATATTAAATTCCTTGGTTGGTCCTGTTGGTCCTGTAGGTAAAAGGGGTTGGATCCCCACCTTTATGGTACACCTTGGTCTTGTGGTTATGGGGGTTTCCTTACCACCTTGTTGTGAATATTAGTTGACTTATGGTACTTTTTTTAATAGCACCCTTATTGTTTGTGGTACCATGACCTCTTTGATATGATGACCTAACCTTGTTGTTGTTGGTTTTGAAGAAATACCCATTAGAAGTCATTTTAAGTTATAAAAACAAGTCTTATCCTTCATTATGGATCCATCAAAGAAGATACATCTCAGCATGGATCTTTCAGTTTTGTGTCAAGGAGTATGTTGCTAGGTTTTCAATGCTTCAAACCTGGGTTACCATATCTGAGTTTAAGGCTTTCTTTGTGCTCCCTTATTTGCTAAATCGCAAGTTGTGACCTTATGCATATGACCTCTGGACTATGTGGTGTATCTCTTGCTAAGATATGACCTTATGCATCTGACCCATGGAATGTGTGGTGTCTCTCCTGTTGCCATGCTGGGCCGCGACTTTATGAAGCTGGCCCATGACTGTATTAAGTTGATCCAAGAGCATTTTTCTGCTGAAAATATAGGTTGTGTTCAGTTATGTGGGCTACTCTTGGACTGTTAGCTTGGTCATCCCTATGGGGATGGTAAACCTTATTTGTGATTGTGTAAGGTGTATCTTAATGGATTGTGACTATGTATGATCTCTTTTTAGATGGGCTATGGAATGTGATGACTTCCCTCATCCTTAAAGTGGACTATTGTAACCTTTCCTAGCTAGGCCATGACTAATTTAACCTTACCTTTCTGTAAATGACTTGTTTGGTTTTTATTATGCTAGAGGGATTTTTGATATTTTAAGGTTGATTAGCTATGTTTTGGGCTAAATATTGCTGCTACTATCCTACTAGGGTCTTCACACATGGTGACTGAGATATCTTACTTTCTACTGTATGTATCTAACCTCAACCTACAACACTTTAACCTACTCTCTATCAAGGTATGTCATATTTTCCTTTGGTGACTTGTCCTTTCAGCGACAAGATATGAACCTAAAAGTATCCGAGTATAATGCTAATCCAAACAATTCTAGACTAGCTTTATTATTGTTCTTTGTTAACTAGTTATTAAATTTACCAATATTGCTATTACTGCTTTATTTCTTGTATATTGCTATTGTTCTTTTCATTAGTTATAATATTGTTATTGTTTATGTTTTATACATGGTAATTGGTAAATACTGCAATAGGCATGTTGAAAATACTTCAAAAGAAACAGATGAGAGATGGGATATACATTAAATAAAATATCATATGTGAGAACATGGAAATGGGTTGTGTTAACCATTCTAGTATATGAATTGTATGTATTTTTCCTATAAATTGAAATGGATATATGTTTCATTTCAATTATGGCTGTTTTTAAAGTCACAATGACCAAGTATGTCAAGGTGCCAATGCTATGCATTCATGTTATAGTCTTCACAAGATGAGACTAAGAATACATGATTTGCAGTCTCGCGGCAGGACTTTATTTTCCTTTGATATGTTTTTATTTATTAAAATACCTATTTTGAATAAAACATTAGGGGGATATCTTGGCATAGATTGATTATTTTCACACATTTTGATTGAATTTTTGAATTTGGAATAGGGGCTGGAAATTAGTCTAAAAATGAAGGAAAGCAATTGTAGCCATAGATTAATAAGCTCTGAGGGAAAAATGGTCTTGATTTAGATGTTTTTGAGGGGTATATTTTTGCTGAAATGTATGGCCCTAGGAAGCATTTAAAATAACCGTAAGTCTTATAATACTAGCTTTTCCATCATGAAGGAAGTGTGTTGTTGCGGGGAGCTTGAAATTGTCTTTAGTTGATGCTCTATCAATGTTGTTTGTTAATATGTGGTTGTTTCCATATTAATGATGTGCCATGGATATGTTGTTATTTTTATGGTGTTGGGTTTGTTCATCCCTAAGTTGCACAAAACGGGGAAACAAGGACGAGTTCATCACTAGGTTGGGCTAACACTACTATTGCTCAGGATGCTATTACTTATGCACTAAAAATAATCCTTGGTAAAAGTTTACTACTTTATATTGCTCAATTAATCATCTATAAGAGAATTTCCAAGTCATGTGGGAGGAACCCTCTATACGCTACGTGGCTTCTTTTGCATCGCAAGTCTTCTTTGTTCCATTGATGAGGTTCCTATATAGAAAGTTACAGTGATCTACAAGAACATACAATGACTATGATAAACTTATCTTACTCCAAAATAACATGTTACCTTGATGTGAATGAACATAAAGGTATGCTAGAAGCAATTTGTCTTTTTGTATTTTCAAATTATGGTGACATACAAAATTTGGTTTGTAAAACAATTTGAAGATTGAGTAATGCTAAATATGATGCTGGAAATATTCCATTGTCAAACAGCTATACTATGTTTAGGATGACTTTGTCTATTTTGGGGATTTTAGGGTGGCATATGTTATGGTGGGTCCAAATACAACATCCAGGTTGGTGTACTAGATGCAAGTGCAGGATTTTCAAATTCAATTGAAGAAACCAATGTCTCCCGTAATTCTAAACTTAGTATGGAAAAAAGACAATAGATTCAAATAAAGAAGGAAACATGTGTCGCTATTCTTGAAGAAGTACACACTTCTTAGTTTTTCCTACAACCATGAGATTGGTTTTCATGTTAAGATAAAATTATATACATAATATAAACTTGCATATTTTTTATTCTCCCAGTGGAAAGGTGAAGCGTACTTTAAATGTAGTTATGGGTTTGCATTAATTAGCCTGTAGTTTTAATAGGAAGAAAGACATTATGCAGAATCCTTTCAACTAGTCACCTTGATATCTAGACTTGATTGTGTAGTAATGTACAATTTTTTTATAGTAAGTTATGCTACTTTTTTGGAATCTCTCATTACACCAAAAATTTAAGTCCCAATAGGGAATGGAATGCATGTAATTTGGTACATAGGTGGCCTATCCTTTTCATTGGACTCAATTTTATAAAATAGTTTTTTATGAAAAACAATTTGTGCTTGTTACTCCAGGTTTTAGTCTCTTCATGGCTGACATTTAAGTATCTATGCTTTGATTAGTGAATCTCAGTCTTGATTTATGATACTCAATGCAAAAGTACTGGTAATGCATATCACTTATAATATCATGTACACTGAGAAGCAATTCTTAGTGTAATTGATTGACACATGATCATGTTTAGGTGCTTTTTATTCACTCTATTTGCATTGAAGTTGTTCCATCTTGAATTGATGTACTCTGGATTATGAAGTGCAAACTTCATTTTCCTTGGTTCCTATGGATATTTCTCCTTTTATGCTTCCTTCCCAGACATGATAAAAGTATCATAATTATAGGTATTACTAAATAATTTTATTCATTTGATTAGATAAGCTATGATTTTGTTGCTAGAACAATCCTTCAGGAGTTTTGTTGTATGCTAGGAAGCTCTTTTTTATTATATATATACACCTTCTTAAATTTAGCTCATGATGCTATTTCGTCCTTCCAATGTTCTGGTATCACTGTGTGGACTCTAGAGTTCAATGATTCTAAAATATACCAACTTAGAAGGTACACATATTAGATTGAGTTGTGCATGCAATGGGTTAGGGTTGTTCAATTTTTTACTTGACTTCTATTTCTATATCCCAACTCCCACCTTTTATTTTGCATGTCTTACTAAATAGTTAAACTAGCTATTTGTATTATATAGTGCAGAATTGATACACAATTATTGGAAATTACAACCAATCCAATTCCTATGGGAAAGATGATACTACCCATCCAAAATACGTTAGTGGATTCAAAATAAAGGAAAAATGGACAATTTATCCTATGTGTTAATCACAATATCATCATGAACCACTCTAATACCTAGAGACCCCATAGGCCAACTAGAAGGGAAAATTAGGTGCTTAAAATGGCCAAATGATATCACAATAATTGTTAGGGAAGTTATAGAGGGTGTTGGTTGTTCTACAGAGAAGTTAGGCACCCAATAATGAACATACACTAGGTTTTCAAACTAACCATTCTTAGTTCTCCTTTGCTTATTATCTCATCATTATAGTGTGGAATCTATGAAGTAGAGGGATCTGAACATAGTAATCATTGAAATATTACTTATGTTGTTTTGCATGGGGAAAATTTTCAAAAACATTTTAATCTCTAAAGGATTTGTTGAGCTTCATACACCAAAATTGATTGTTGGGGCTAGTGAAGTAGGTTCTTTTATCTTCAAAATGGATTATAAACAACAACCTTCTTATTTATCCCGGTCACCACATCTACACAAAAAGATTCCAGTATGTGTAGACTTTGGAAGTGTCTTTGAAATTGGCCCTATATTTAGGGAAAAAGATTCATTTACACATAGGAATCTATGTGAATTTGCAAGGATTGATCTGGAAATGGAAAGAAAAGAGAATTATTTTGAGGTGGGTAACTTTTTTATTGTTTTACTCTTCAGATAATGTCAAAATTAATGTATTATATATATATATATATATATATGGTGTTATTAAGATGCAAATTATCAAATGTTATATTTTTACTTTATTTTTAATTGTGAGTGGGATGACATTCTAGATAAGTTATTTATCATTATCTTTGATGGATTGAATGAGAAATGCAAGAAGGATCTCCATGCCATAAATAATCAATATATTTTTTAACCTCTTAAGGTATGAATTTTGAAGCTTTCTTATTACATCGGATCACATCTTTTATTTATATCCAAACTGAGATTAATATAGTGGTTTCATATAGTATAGTCAACCACTAGTTAGAAATATACATTAGTGCATGCCAAATATTACATAATTCTCAATACTATGGATATATTTTGTTGGGACAACTGGCAACTGAATCATGTAGAAGGTTTTGTATAAGAGTGTCAAGTTCTTTGAGAGAGAGAATGAAGGATTTTATTTCTTTGTAATCTTAAATGTATAAAGAAGGTACTTGTTTTTTATTAAAGATCAATTTGTGGTTAAGAGAATGCAAATTATCTCGAACATTTCCTTTGTTCCCTATATAGTCCATACCAAATACTTCTCTGACAATTTTTTTTTTACATATGAAATATACTTCTTGCCTATATACCTTAGAGATGTATTACATCAGGAGCATATTCATTTTTCTATCCAAATTTGGGACTCTCTATTTGTTTACAGATTTTGAGTGCCTTGTTCAACATACCTTGTTTTGACTCACATATGAACTTTACATGTTTGAATGCATCAAACCCTAGCTAATGTACCTACTCAATGTTGTACAGGAATAAACACCTTATAACCGAAGGTCTGGGGTTACCAACATACTCTTAAAACTTGTAGGCAATCAACTTTAAAGTACAGAAAGGAAACAAGAAGATAGGATAGACTCACCCAATTCATGACGGTTGATCCTAGCTTTGTCCTCTTCCGCTCTACTTCTCCTCCAAAGCTTTCAGGTATTTTTCTCCTTCACCTATAAAGAGCAAATCCTCCAAGTGCAAGCTTATACATGTATATAGAGCAGGTTAGATAAACAAGATATAGAGTCCTTAATCATAAATATTCATCAAACCATAAACATGATAGAAATTCAGAACACATTTGGAAGAAGGATTCTCTTTATTAACAATAGTGAATGAGTTAATATTACAACCCAACACCTGAGACAAAGACTCCTCTACAACCAAAGGATTCTAAGTTCCGCTGCTCCAAAGACTTCTGAATAGACACCACCAGCATGACTTTGCTCTCCAAGTATGCATTAGAGGAATTTTGGGGTATAAAATGGGCCTCCTAAGGAAAATAATAAAATAATAGTTAAAATAATAAAATAATATTGATTAATTTTGGAGGAAGAAAGAAAGAAACTACTTTTTGTGTTCGTATTTTCGACATATCTCCCTTTGTTTTTACTCAAATTTCGATCGGGAGAGCTCGTTGGATGCGGAATTTGATTCCACATCCAATGAGTACCCACACTGCATACTTTTGACAGACCCCGCTACCCCAAAAACAAGAAATACCTGAAAAAATGTGATGATGATGTCATCGTCACATTTTTTCAGGTATTTCTTATTTGTGGCGTAGCGGGGTCCGTCAAAAGTATGCATTGTGGGTACTTGTTGTATTAAGAATCAAATTCCGCATCCAACGAGCTCTCCCAATTGAAATTTGAGTAAAAACAGAATGAGATATGACGAAAATACGAACAAAAAAAGTAGTTTTTTTTAATGACAAATATGTCAATTCAACCATTATGGTTGACTTATTTTATTGAAATTCTATTGGTTCTTGAATTCCAACTCACAAAAACTTATTTTGGCACGTTTTCTTATAAGGCCCATTTTAGACCCCAAATTTCCTCTAATGATTGATTAATACCCTCCCCAAGGCCTTTATTTATACTTAGTGAAATAAGGAAGTTTCAAGGGTTGAGGAGGTTGAGACAGTTAAGATGGTTATAGTTAAGGGCTTAACAAATCTCAAATAATTGCAATTTATTATTTTTAATGTCAAAGGAAAGTGTACACCGGTATTGATACTGGCAACCCGCGTATGACACGCGAGTTGCTCTAAGGGAATCCCGTGTACAGATATGTACGCGGGTTTCAATTACAAATAATCGCGTACAGTACGTAACATGCTGTAGGAAAAGTCACGTATGTACGCGGGTTGTATATAGGCAAAGGCGCGTACAACAATTGACATATTCAAAGGTAAAAATGGCAAGCTGGATGGATAATGAATGTATTTCATAACATGCCCATCTATAGTGTTTTAGGCAACCTTCAACCCATAAATGTCCTTTTGTGTGCCAAAATAGGAAATGTCGGCACTCGGACGGAGAAGTGCCCTTTGGGTGGATAACAGATGCCTCCTAATGTGTGAGGTCAGAGGGAAGCGATGGCTGAAATACATTATAATCTTTATCTTTGGAGAACTCAGAAATCCAATGGAGCAGAGCTAATACCTGAAACAAATACATAATAATGTCATATACAAAGTCATATCTGAGGATGCTATGTTCAATATACTGGAACACTAGATCCTTTTGTAAGGTTTGTCGTTACACCAAAACCTGCAGATGGTATATGTAAGGTTTGTCGTTACACCAAAACCTGTAGATGTTGGTAAACATTTGAAACCTAACACAAGGCCCTATCACCAGGAGTGGTGGTTAAACCACTTGTTTTATAATCCCAGAGGTGCGGTGATTATACCATGTGGAGGTACCTAATACTCCAACACCCCACCTCCGGCATAGCTCGAGGGAATTGAACCTGAGACCTCAGCTCTGATACCATGTTAGGGTACATAGGGTACTCCCAAAGGACCGAACACCAAGAACAACCGCTTCACACAAACAGATCACAGATCAATACACCAATGTTTGTCACGTGGTTAAAACCCTCGAGAGGGAAACAGTCCATGGCCCCATCCAAATAGCTACTTGGAGCAATTTATTATGCAAAATAAATAAAGTTACATGAGCTTCTCATAATCGATCAACTAGCCAAGGACCCTCTATGCTCTTTAAATAGAGATCATAGACCAATCAGGTGTTAAGCCATGGATCAATGGTAGGTATGATCTAAGAGAAGTTGAACCGTCGGATCACTCTATGTCTAGAACATATCATGATCGTCAGATTAGAATATTTACAAATGCATACTAATGCATACTAAAGAAACACACTTTTACCTAACGGATATATTACACAAGTTGATCTTAACCAACTCCTAAGTGTCTAAATATACTAACATTATATAAAACCTTCTTTTTTTCAGATAGAAAGATCCATGGGAAACCCAGCAATACTTCCCCACATTCGAGGATGGTAGAGGTGGTAAACCGCCGGCCATCCTAGCAGAAGGCCTAACCTTCTTCAACATTTCCTGTGATCAAGCATAACTTCATCATCTGGAATCAGTTTTAAGTGCCGTTTTTTTTAAACCGCATATTTTTTCGAGCTCTTTGCATCTAGATAGTTAGTTTCTATTCTTTCAGCCATTATTTTATAGTATGGCTGCCCCTTGTGATATTATACTTACAAGTTCTAACTACTTCTCATGGAAATCTCGTATGGAGGATGTTCTGTGAAGTAGGGGACTTTTCAGGATAACCTCAGGGAAAGAAATAGAACCCACTGATGATGATAAGAAAATTAAATGAGAAAATAGATGTGATGAAGCTCGTGGATTGATTGGGATGTCAATCTCTACTTATTTGCGATTCCACATATCTGGCATTGATGAACTTGATAAAGCTTGGGAAAAGTTGGAATCTGTGTTTGGTAAACACAATGAAATTCGGGGTCATCAACTTGAGAATGAGTTGCTTTCCTTGAATCCAAATGATTTTTCATGCATTCAAGACTATTTATCTAAGTATAAAACTCTTATACTATTATGTGCCAAATGCAAGATTAAGAAAGAATACAAACAATGTATTTATCATATTCTTTCAAAACTTGGACCTGCATATTCTATTTTTGTATCTACATTCTACTCCATGAAAGAATCTTTGCCAGCAGCTAGCTATCAAGAGCCTAGCCTTGAATCTTTTTGTGATTCCTTAATTAGAGAGAAAGATAAGCTCATTCATCTTGGAATAATTAACAATGCAGATACATCTGGGAAAGCCTTATTGTCCCAATAGAAAGAAAAGTCCAAGCCTCCCAAGAAATAGAATTCTTGCAATAATAATCCTAACAACAAGGGTCCCAAACCCTCTCAGTCAGCTCCTCCTTTAAAAAATGACAAAGGATCCAAGCAAAAAGGAAAGAAGACTGAGCGTCATTGCAATTTTTGTGGGAAAGATAATCATGATGAATCTAAATGTTTTAAGAAGATGGAAGCCTTGGAAGCAGCAATGAAGAAGCACCACATCAGCCTAGATTCATCTTCAGAATCTAACTCTCATGGACATGCACTTTGTGCTTCTGGTTACTCTTATACTGCATCTTCTTCTTCTACTTCAAATGAATGGCTCATTGATTCTGGAGCATCTTATCACACTACTACATTTCGATCCAAAATACGACGGTTACTTCCGACGGCGCGTGGATTTCTCTGTTTAAGCTTACCAAAAATCACAAGGATACATATTTTTTTTTTAAATGTGGCCACACACGTCGGTTAACTGACGGATATTCTCATAACCGTCGTTAAACCGACGGCGCGTTATTTATATCACATGATAAAACAATGTTATTTTTTCATTGTAGCGACTATGGATAGTAAGCATCGCTTAAGCGACGGAGGAACCGTCGGTTAAGCGACGGCAAGTTATTTTCACATGATATACATTTGTTGATAATCGCTATGTGAGAGATGCCAATGTAAATTATTGTTGTGTTATTAAAAAATAAAAAAATATAATATAATAAAACTAAAATAAACTAAATAAAAAACAAAAAACAAGAACAAATTCACAAATTACAACCCCGCCACAAACAAATCTGGAGGTAACACCAGTGAAAGAGACGGGCTTGCTTGAGCTGCTGGCTCTGGCACTTAAACCTTGAGTATTCACTCCTCTGGGGAGCTACCTGTTCTCTATTCAACCAGCCCAGTTGAGTCTTTATTTTCTCCTTATGGCCAACGTTACAACGACTGGTCTCTCATCCTGGAGGTAACACCAGTGAAAGAAAGAGAGGAGAGGGTTCACAGTGGATAGATGGCACACAGGGGACTATTAGACAGTGGATAGAAGGCACATAAGAGATGGGTTGCAGTGGATAGATGGAAAGAAACCTTTAACCCATTACAGCTGTAGAGGAGGGGCCGAAGAGGAGAGGGTCGAAGAGGATAGGGCCGTAAGGGACAGAGCTCGTAGAGGAGAAGGCGATAGAGGAGGGCCCGAAGAGGAGAGGGCCACATGGGATAGAGCTCGTAGAGCAGAGGGCCACATAGGTCATGTAGAGGAGGCTTTGTAGAGGCGTACGAGGATTTTAAGAGGTCACGTAGATGAAGGTTTGCAGAGGCAGATGAGGGTTTACAGAGGTCACACAGAGGAGGGTTTACAGAGGCAGAGGAGGGTTTGTAGAGGTCATGCTAAGGCCGATAGAATGCCCCAAATTGGTGACTAATCTATGTTTGCTTAAATAATTTTGATTTGGAATTATAAAAAACAAGTTCTCTATGCAGAAGAAATCTTTATTTAGCATGTATTATACTGGTATGGAAAAAGTGAAAAGACTATGTTCATAATATAATTTAAAATTTGAACTTCTCTTCCCCTAAATTTCCCTCTCACTCTCTATGTGAGATGAGGATCACTGCTGCTGCATTGCATTGTAGTCGCTTCCTTTCCCACATTTAATCTTCCAGCTATTGATTTTCTTATATTTTGACAGCCAAAGTAAGGAAGTAAGAGCAT
>LPNX010349079.1:16873-32355 GCA_001517045.1 Pseudotsuga menziesii
CAAATTCATCAACAAATTTGAAGGGGAGGTCCTATTGGGGAAAGGTACAATGAGGACCATGAAAGATAATTATTAGATTTTGTGGAATTAATATATCATGTATTTTTCCAATTTTATTTTATCATACTGATTTGTTATTTTTTTATTAATCCTGCATATTCAACTGTATTAAACTATGCATGTAATGATATCTAATTAATGATAGTGAATTATTATTTTTTTCATATAGTTGTTCGAGTGTGGGATGCTTTACATTTATACATTGCAAACAAACTTGATTGAATGGAGCATTGGATAGAAGATTGTGAAGAATGCTTCAATAGGTTACCATGGGAAGGGGTCAGTGAGATGATTAAAACAACTCATCATCATCAACATCAATTTCCTGATCTTATGTCACAAAGGGAAGTTGATTTAGCCTATGGTTTAAAAGATAAAAGGGCAAGTAAATTGTTTACTCACATTTTTCTAGTTAATTCCCATTTTTTCAATGTATTTGGTTTGTTTAAGCTTTCAAATATATTGTCTAAGTTCTATATGACGTTTATTAATTCAAAATGTAATTTTTACTTTTTGTCAATGTTGCAGTTGAAACATCACAATGCTATGTGGTGTAATGGTCATAAATTTCATATCAAAATGTTGGATGATAAGATGAAAACCTCGGATTGTGGGATAACTGCAGTGTTTAAAGTCACCAATGTTTCCTCTAGAAGTGACAGACATCTAGAAGAAACTGAGAATAGGTACTATGGGCATTTGCAGGACATAATTGAGTGTGATTTTAATCCCTTCAAAATAGTTTTGTTTGAGGTGAAGTGGTACAGGCTACAAATGTATGAACGTGATCATGAAAGAACTGTTATTGAGCATGCTAATGGATTTACCATGGTTAATACAAGGGCATTTGAACTGGGTACAGAGCCTTATGTTCTTCCAAGTCAATGTGAGCAAGTCTTTTACTCAGAGGTACCAGGTAAAGCAGGTTGGTCATACGTTGTTAGATACGATCGAAGAGGAAGAATAGTAATGTATAATCATGTAGATGATGAAGATGATCACAAAGAAGAAGATGAGGATAATGATTCAGATCAAGAGCAGGTGGCTGCAGTCGATGTGTTCGATGAAGAAGTTGAAGAGGTTGATCATCCAAATCTAGTAGACTATGATCTCATTGACGATGTAGATGACTATATTAGTGAAGATGCCATTGATGATGATGTTAATGTGAATGATCCTTTCATGAATACGCATTCTGAACCAGATCCTGATACAGATGTTGAGTTGGATGAATAAGAAGATCATGAATGATATTAAATTATTGAATAGTAGAGGCACATGTTTATATCTCTTATGTCATGATGATATTTATATGTTTTTATTTCCAAATTCCTTTTTTATATGTTTTTATTTCCAAAGTGCATACCCAAGAAGAGCGTTTATTTGTTGCTGAAAACCTCTTTGCGGGTAGAATTTGTGATCCTGAAAATCAGTCTGTGGGGAGACTTTGTAAGCCTCAAATAGAGTACGCGTGCATCACCTCACCTCTGCTTTGAACCTGGAAAACCATGGCCGAACTTCAAATAGGGGCGTCCAGCATGACTAGCACAGCTGAAATGCGGGCATCCTCCTCTACAACCCCAGTTGAAACACAGTCGTCCACAGATGATAGGGTAACAGTAAAAAAATTCTAGGAGAAATCTGATGCATGGAGAGATGCAAAGATGTGGCCAATAGGTATTGAAACTATCCTGAGGAAAGAAGAAGTTTTGTAATTTTTGTGGGGAATGTTTAGTTATGTTGATGAGGATATAGATGAGGCAATTTCAAAATATGATGTTGGGAATACGGAACTCATAATTTTTTGGAAGTGGTTATACCTTGACCCTGATTTGGTTGCTCGAGCTACAAATATTCCACGTAGAGGGGGAGCAATTTTAAGCTCAAGGAAAACCCCCTGACAGGTGAAGAAACAGATGGCCAGTAAAATTTGTGGGAGAGAAGTAAATGTTTTGAGGAATGGTTTAAAAATTCAAGATGTCCCTCTCGGAATATACAAAGGTTTGATTCAGATTGTCCTTAGGACAATTCTAAATCATCACAGGGATGACATTTCGAGTGAATGTATGTATACGGGTCGTGATACATTGGGTGGAAGATATACCTGTAGATATTCCTGAGCTACTGGCTAAGAAACTCTGCTCTGCCCTGCAAGAGAGCCAATTAAGGAAGGTTAAATTTAGTTTCCTTGGCACACTTCAATTTTTTTTTGACTTATGTCGACCCCATGCTACTGAAATAGAGATTGGTGATATCAACCAGCATGGAAAAATATCTTTTCCAAAACCACCTATTCATAAAACAAATGTTAAGAAACGTAAAAGCAGGGACCATAACGAGGAATTGCCAGTACAATATCCTCAGCAGAACGAGGGATTAGTACAATAGACTGAGCACCATGGGGAATTACCATTACACCCTATTGAAAAAAATGATGAATCACCAGTAGAAAGTCCTGAGCACCATTTTGAATTACGAGTACAGTGTCCTGATTTGGTCACAAATGATGAAATTCGTGTTGCCATAACTTTGAAAGAGTTTAAGGGGCATGTAGATAGAGATCATTGGGAGGAGGTGACAGGTAATGAAATGGAACAAACTACTGCTCACTTTTCCATTCCTCAAGACATTCTTGATAGAATTCCTCCTAAACAGTTGGCAATTGAGTATGATTGTTCTTCGAAATCAGAATTAGGGGCTTCTGCTATGCATTTAGACATTGCATCATATAAGTTTGATAGTAGGTACGTGTTCATCCTATATTATAAAATGCAACATTTCAAGGAACAAGCTTCCTATATATGCAATTAGGTAGAAGAGTGCTTGAGAAAAGATGATAATATTTTACAATGCCTAAAATAGATAGCAGCGTTGCAGAAGACAGTTGTGAATAATCATTTTAGAGCAGACATAATTATAAAAGGGAAAGAAGAAATGGTTAAATTATTATCCGAAGAAGTAGATAAACACACTGATGTTGCTCAAAAAGCAATTCAGTCCATGAGGGTTGCGTATGAAGAGTCTTTGGAAAAAGCTAATGCTAAAGCGAGTGAACTCAAAGAAGAGTTGAAAAAAAGACCACATGTTCTCAATGTACCACCAATGAGGATAGAAATGGGTCCTTTACAGGTAATGGAGAAGAAAATTAAAGAATATGAACAGTTAATACAAGAATATCGGTTGAAGTTGAAAGAGTGGGAAAGAAGCCATGGAAAAAAAATTGGAGAATTAGAATCAATAATTTCTGATTTGAGAAAAACCATTTCTAGGCAAGCCGATAAGGAAAAAGGAAAAATGTTAGCAAGGATCTCTGAAACTTTAAAACATAAAAAACAAAGTAGAGGAAAAAACATTTCCAGTGAAGAAGGTGGTGAGGGTGAAGGTAAGGGTACCAAAGGAGACGATGGTAAGGGTAAGGGTAAGGGTAAGGGCAGAAGGAAAAATACACCTAGAGGTACAATGTCCTTAGAAGAGAGAGAGAAGTCCTTAGTAAGATGAGAGAAGATGCTACAATAAATATTCTTGGCGAGCCTTGTAGTAGGTGATTTGTATGGCTCATAACCGTTACATAAAGAAATGAAAGAGAAGATGATTGGGAAAGCAAAAATAAGGGAGCTGGAATCAAAACTCTTAGAAGGTACAAAAGTTCAGCATTTGGGATGTGATATGGAAATTCAAACACTTAAATACATAATTGTTGATTTCGAGAAGGAATTAAAAGTGCCAGCTGCTGCGATGAGTGCAATTCCTGTCCTTCCCAACAAGACAAAGTTGATGGCAAAAGAGCAGGAGAAAGAAATATATAATATGAAGCGTGAATTGACTGAAGTTAAAAAAAATTTGAAACATACCACATAAAAATTGGAGGTCAAGGAAGAACAGGAATCAACGAAGTATAAGAAAAATGTGGAAATGTTGAACAAATTGACAGTGGAAAAAAATGTTTTGCTTGAAAATTTAAAATAAGTTTCACAGAGAGTTAAAGGGCTTGAAAAGAAATTGCAATAAGTGCCTTGTCCAACTCTAGTACAATTACAGCCTTCTACGAAAGGCAAGAGAGGCAATTCAAATTTGTCTTCTGCTCAAGACGATGGATTGTAGCCATCTCTGAAACTTGCTAGACATGTATAAATCAACGTATATATTTATTTATTGACGGTTAATGAAAAAAAATATTTGTATGATGGAGTTTTGTATTTATCGGCATATAATGAAAAATTCTTTTTAGTTGGCATATCAATGTATATATGTATTTATCTAAAGTTAATGGAAGGTTAATTTTTCACTGATATGACCTCCATAGGGAAAACAAAAACCATGACTGGATAAACACTTCAACAATGAACAAATACATGTCATTTGATGAATTAATTGACACACACACATCATTTGGTAGGCATTTTAAAATAGCATTTTAAACTACAGATTTACCACTTAGACAAAATTATAAAACCCAAAGTCAACATGACGGATTTTTAATTTCACCAACTTCTGAACCAATGATACTAGATGATGTAGTACATCCCATTCAACACAACCAAACTGATTTCCCCTTCAGACTCATATTATTCTAAGTTAGGCATGCATTTTACTAGACTGGAGCAAAAGAAGCCAGAGGGAACTTTTGGCATACTAGTAACTTCATCTTCAGAGAGTTTTTGGACAAAATAATGATGTGGTTAGATGCACCAATCAACACTCTAGAGACCCATACCCTCAGAAAAATTTAATCCACCAACTACTGGAAATGGTGGGCATTTTACTGAGGTCACTTACGCATTTTTACTAGAATTATTACAAACCCTAGGTCAACGTGATGAGATTTTTACTTTCATCCAATTTGAGGTGTTAGACACCCAATCGGTAGAGGCCAAGATAGCCATAACAAAAAATAAGAACATGGAAACATAGAAACTTCATCAAAGAATAACCCCATACCCTCAGATAAATTTATCATCACCAGGACAATTTCTGGAGGGAATTTCCATGAAGCCAGTTAGGCAGTTTTGCCAGTACTAGAATAGTGCAAATATGGCTTGGAGGCACTTTTGGTAGGTTGACATCTTCCTCCTTAGAGACTCTCTAGTGAGGCAAGTGAGATGGTTGTATGCTCCACATGACATTGTAGAGACTCACATTCTCAATACATTTTTCACATCATCCTATGAGGCATGGCGAGCATTTCCTTAAGGCCACTTGGGCAGATTTAACACCAATTCCATACTTACACAAATTTTTCAATTTGGTCTAATTTTCCTTAAACACCCTTTTGGAAGGTCCATAAATGTTTCTTCATCCACTTCCAAGACAATATGAAGACTTGGTCAGGTAGGCTGAAGACCAATCTATAAGACCCCCATGTGATGCAAGCATTTACTCTAACCCATAATTTAGGAAGTGCATCTTTTTGAGGCTACTTAGCCATTTTTGCATCCACCGGTGAAAAAATTTGT
This sequence comes from Pseudotsuga menziesii, assembly GCA_001517045.1. Classification (NCBI taxonomy): domain Eukaryota; kingdom Viridiplantae; phylum Streptophyta; class Pinopsida; order Pinales; family Pinaceae; genus Pseudotsuga; species Pseudotsuga menziesii. Next base: position 22,387 of record LPNX010349079.1, read on the forward strand.
TTTGGCAGGCTTGTATATTTCTCCTCAAGAAATATTAAAGCAAAATCAAATCATGAATAGGTATCCAAACCAACTAGATATAGGATGGTACCATGGTGCGGGCATTCTTCTCAAACCATGAATTGTGGCAGGCATTCTTTTAAGGCTGCTGTGACCAATTTTGACTAAGGCTGTTGGGACCAATCATTAGAGGAAATTTGAGGTCTAAAATGGGCCTCCTAAGGAAAATAATAAAATAATAGTTATTAATTTTGGAGGAAGAATGAAAAAAACTACTTTTTGTGTTTGTATTTTCGGCATATCTCCCTATGTTTTTACTCAAATTCCAAGCAGGAGATCTCGTTGGATGCATAATTTAATTCTGAATCAAACAAGTACCCACACTGCATAGTTTTGACGGACCCTTATACCCCAAAAACAAGAAATACCTAAAAAACGTGATGATGACATCATCATCACATTTTTTCAGGTATTTCTTGTTTTTGGGGTAGCGGGGTCCATTAAAATTATGCAGCGTGGGTACTCGTAAATTCATCGAGCTCTCCCACTTGAAATGTGAGTAAAAGCACAAGGAGATATGTTGAAAATACGAAAAAAAAAGTTTTCTTTTATGACAAATATGTCAATTCAACTGTTATGGTTGACTCATTTTATTGAAATTCTATTGGTTCTTCAATCCCAACTCACAAAATTTATTGTTAGCTTGTTTTCTTATTAGGCCCATTTTAGACCCCAAATTTCCTCTAATTCTTCCTTAAATATATGTTGTATTTTGGTGAGGCAAGTGAGATGGTTGTATGCTCCATACAACACTCTAGAGACTCACATTCTCAATACATTTTTCACATCATCCTATGAGGCATGGAGGGAATTTCCTTAAGGTCACTTGGGCAGATTTAACACCAATTCCAAATTTCTCAATTTGGTCTAATCTGCCTAACACACCCTTTTGGCAGGTCCATAATTGTTTCTTCATCCACTTACAATACAATATGAAGACATGGTCAGGTAGGTCGAAGACCAATATACAAGACCCCCATGTGCTGCGGGCTTTTACTCTAACCCATAATTTAGGGCAGGCATATTTCTGAGGCTACTTAGCCATTGTTGCATCCACCGATGAAACACCTTGTTTTGGCATGCGTGTATCTTTCTCCTCAAGAAAAATTAAAGCAAACTCAAATCATGAATAGGTATCCAAACCAACTAGCCATAGGATGGTACCATGGTGCAGGCATTCTTCTCAAACCATGAATTGTGGCGATCATTGTCTTAAGGTTGCAGGGACTAGTTTTTACTAAGGTTGCTGGGACCATTTCTCTTAAGGCTACTAGGACCAATTTTGACCACTTTTCTAAAAAATTTCCTCATGGAAGGATGGATTTTGTATAGTTGGGCGGTCTCATTGTTTTTTGCATGGCATCCTTGGTAATTTCGGCATGGAAACTTGAGGTAAACTCTATTTTTTTAGTTTTTCTTCAAGAGTTTTTTACCTTGGATATTTTAGGGTTTGGTATAACTTCGGAATTTGCAGGTATGGTTGCTGTGGGAGCAACGGTTGATTCTTGTTCACGGGGTGGTGTCTATGCTATCTTGCTTCCACAACTACAGTTGGCTCAAGTAAGTGATTTTCTTTTCCTTATGAGAATTGTAAATTGTACTGTGTAACCCTGATATATTTTCTTTGTCTTTTGGATTTTACGAATTTATCTATGAATATGAGGGTTGTTGTTAGCATCCCCAAGTTCTATTTTTTATCTTTACATCCATGTGATATACAATGAATAATGCTAATTGAATATATACATATCAACAACAACCACAAGCCCCATTATCATGATAAAGATGGGGGAAACTCAATGTATGAAAATGGAAACCACTTGTAACTCAATAGGCATGCAATAAGCTAATTGGTGGCTAATTCAGAGAGGCATGTCTCACTATTTACAGAGTTTTCATACGTAAGATATTCAATCAAAGACAAGTCAGAAGGTCATATTTCTGAATAGAACAAGTTTGCTTTTATAAAGTCTGGTGGGATGATCATGGAGGGGACCATTGGGAAATGGAGTCAAAAATTCAGTCTAAATTATGTTGTAGGAGGTAAGAAATCATGAAAGTTTGCGGATAGAGGCAAGATAGTCATCCATACTTCAATCTGGAGATATTTAGCAGGTGATTAGGAGATAGGAGAAAATAGGCCATCACGTAGATCACCTAACCAGGGTGAATTCTACACGACTTCAGAAGAAAATGTTCGAAAATGCTTGAACAATGTGCCGAGAGCATACAACACGAATTCTGGACCATATACACTAATGCTCAAATATGAAACACAAATACAATCTGGAATGAAAAACAGGATAAACATTCACATAAAGAAGTTATTTATTGAAGAAAAAGATAACACATGAGGATTCTATGCCATGAAAGGATTATCATTCCTTTGCAATTTTATTCATATCTAGAAATATTGAAACATGTTACAATGGAGAGCCTCTGCTCTTGAAAATTCCCAATCCTTCTCCCCTGTGTGGGGAGCAATTTATACTATCTTTGTCCCTGAAGCTAATCCTTGAAACAAGACATGAAACTGTTTACACTAGTCATAATCAACTACTAACAACTTAGAGCATGGTACTACTACCACAGTTTACATATATTAAAACATACATTATATATGGATCACTGGGCTCGAACACTCCCCTGTCTATCAAATCAGAAATGTGTCCTTCCCTGGGTGTGTGTTTCATGCTCAAAGGAACCTTTTTGCATGGTTTCAGGACTAGCAAAGGATTTTATATCCTTTCCATGATTTTCCTTTTCTACAACCCCCCTCTGTCCTGGTAATACTGTTGTATGAGGGCACATGGAGAAGGGATGATTTGTACTCCCCACCTCCCATGGTGTGATTTATCCTACAGGTCATATAGTGGGGGGTGTCTTCCACCTCCTCATCACCTCAGAAAAATTTGGCAAGTGGAGTTCACAAACGAGGTGATGAAGACTTCGGACACCCACCACCCCAACACGAGCATTCACTCCCACTGGTTGCCACTGTAAAAAGTCACCAGGTACTGGGACTTTGGAAGTCGTGATTTCTTCTAGGGTCTATAGGGAGACACTCTCGGGATAGGAAAACCCAGGCACCATGTAGCAAGAGGTACAACTATCCAAAAACATTCAAAGTGCTTCACATCTAGGCCCCGATGGTTGGCTCTTTCTGGGTGTGAAAAACCAGGGCGATAGATGAGCGTGGGATCACTCTCACCAACCATCAACACCCCGAGAGAGACAAGCTTCTCAAAGCATATTTCCATTTTGACTCTTTCACAATTCTCAAAATCTCTTAGCAAAATAACACTTCAAGCATTGTCTCTAATTATTGATTCATTGTATGCATCTTAATCGGCCTGGGAAGATGGTTTTTATATAGGCCGATGAAGATGAAGATGGATACAGAGATGACTGGTCATCATAATAGTGGCACGAGTGGACACGTGGGTAGGGATCTCTATTTTTTGCTGAGAATCCAGTCATGCCACCTCCTTTGATGTTTCATTGCTGTCCATATGGATTGCGGTGTTTGGACGTGACATTATTTTCCTTTTCACTTACGCTGACAATGGTGTTCAAAATGTTTTTGGCTATCCACATTCCTTTGCTTCATGTAGAGGCTAGGTTCATCGCTTCAAAGATCTAAACTTCATGATCTCCCTCTGTTTTCTACATAAACCACATGCCGGATCTCTGGAGATGTGAAGGATGGTGAATCGGTGATGCTTTGGACATGATCTTCACCTAAGGAGTGTCACAAATGGCATTGAGGGATATGATTATTGGTCAGCTCATAGTTTGATGAGTGACATGATCGTGATGTTATCTCCCTCCATAGTCCTTCCAAACATTTGTGGTTTCTCACGACATTTGTCCTCAGCGCTACCAAAATACTTATAAAAATTACTTGTCTTTACATCGTCTTCTCTTTAAATCCTCATCTCATAGTCATAACTAAGGGTTATTATGCCTGCACATCCTCACCTTATAATACGAGTTGGGTCAATGCGCAAAGACAACCATAAAATATTAAATTGTCAAGATGTAAAGAGTAAGAGAGAACTATAAGTAAGTCTTATACTAAATTTACCTTATAAATCCTTAATTAAGACTATCAACTGAGATTTGACAAGTTGAATTGTTTTGATCTTCTTATCACTCCTTATCAATGTGATTGCAAGGCATTCACTTAAGGTGAAGTCCATAGTTTTAGGTCCTCTTTCCTCAGTATCATGCCTTTTGGTAAGACAATAAAGAGGGTATTGGAAAGCATCAGCCTGGAAAATGATTTCGACATAGAGGTTATACGCATTAACTGTTTTCATTAAATAATTTAAATTCCTACCTGTGACTATGGATTTAGTGAATCATGGACTGGTACAAAACACAACAAATTTTAGGGCCACAAGCACTTAACTACACACACCTATAACTTTATGAAATCAGCCATTAATAATATTCTTTTGGGCTCAATTTAAAAGGTGGACTGTTAGACTCAAACATGCAATGAGTTGCAAGGATTCAATTGACTTAGGCCCCTCCATCACATACATGCATGCTTTCACAACAAATGTTGAAAGAACAATATTTGTTTTTTGCATTTTTGTGTGTGAAAGGGTTTTGTTAATTTATACTTGTCAATTAAAGTACAATTATTTATATTTCCCTTCATCTCTGAAGGGTTGATAGAATAAATGCCCTTCCAATTGAACTTAAGACCCACCCTTCAAATTTTATCATTGGCCACCAGCGATCAAATTTGAAGGGTAGGTGATCTCATTTTACTTTGAAGGTATGTGAGAAATTAACTAGCCATATGGACATAGTTCATGAGTAACTAGCCATTCAATTTCAAACTCCACCTAATCCCTAAGCATCGTCTTCACCATAATAAACTTAAGTATTAGAATACTTGAAAATTTATCTTTCAAACTTTAGTCTTGAGTCTACTACCATCTATATGTGAAATGAGAGGGATTGATAGGGATTCTCATTTCTCTTTTCAAAACTCGGTGCATATAATTATTATTCAAACACATTGAAAAAACTATTCTTCAAAGTTCAATGTGGATCTTACTAGTATTTGGATCTCAAATGAGAAGAGGTTTGAGAGGGATTCCACACTTTTCTTTTCAAATTTTCATCTTATATTTATGTGAAAAGGTTAGACAAAAAAAAGGACGATTATATACTATAATCTCTTTGTGAACCTTATAGATTCAAAAGTGTTATTTTGACAAAAAACATATTTACAATCTCTTCTCTTAAATTCTGGGTTGATAGGTTTGAGGAGTGGTATCTAAGGTAATTGTAGACTCCATTTGATATCTCAACATTACGAACCTTTATCAAGGTCCATCATCAAGACAATTAGTCGATTTGAATAACGGATAAAGATTTATTAATATATCTTTAACACACAATTCAAGAGAAAATTAGGAAATTGATAATGTTGACTATATAACTAAGACCAAACCCAAACCCTAAAAATGTTAAGCTAAATAATAAGGAAGTCTAAGTTTTGATTAAAAAAACACCCTAAATATAGAGACATGCACAGATACATCATTATTATTATTCTAGATAATGAAATTCCATACATATATAAAGTGGTCTCTACTCTCCTGGTCCATGGAGAATATAGTTTATTGAAATTAGATAAGGGACAACTCTATCGTGTCAGTGAAAAATTCGGTCGTTAGGTTGTTGATAAAACAAGCCATTGGAATTTGGAAGGACCTTTGAATGGAGGATTGACTCCACTCGATGGCATCTCTTTTGGTCATTATGACGAGGATGAGGATGATAAGGATGGTGATGATGTCTAGGATGAGGATGATGAATATGATGATCATGATTATCATGATGATGATTACGATGAGGATGATGATGATGATGATGATGATGATGATGATGATGATGATGATGATGATGATGAAGATGATGATGATGGTGATGGTGATGATGATGAATATGGTGATGAAGATGATGATGATGATGAAGATGTGATGACAAGATCTTTACCTTGGTCTTCACTAAATTGTTCTGAGCTTTGCCAAAATTATAATAGAATGGTTATGAGTGATTTTTCACTCCTGTAAAGAATGCACTTTATGGAACTACCAAACTACTCAGTTTGGATATTCCTCTTTTAAGACATTGGACTAGGTCCATAAGTCTTGATTCTTCACGTGCACAAATCTAAGAACATGAGGCTTCATAGGGCCCAAAAAGTTGTATGTTTTTTTACTACTTCCTTGGATCATATGGAATTGTTAGATTAGTCCTTGGAATGGGTGTTAAGAGAAATCCTTAATTTTTCACTCAACTGGCTGCTCCCCCTATCATGTAGATGTCTTCATTCACTAAGCTCCCCAGCCCTGAAATTGTGATGATGAAGATGGTGATGATGATGATGATGGTGAATATGATGATGATGGCGATGCTAATGAAAATGATGATGTTGATGATGATGAAGATGATGATCATGATAATGGATATGTTGATTAATTGGATGACGATGAATATGATAATGTTGCTGATGACGACGATGGATATGATCATGATGATCAAGATGATGATGGTGATAATGAAGATGTTAAGTGATGATGAATATGATGATTATGTCAATGATGATGATAAGGAAGATGACGATGATGAAGAAGATCATGATGATGATGATGACGACGGCGATGATAATGATTATGAAGATGATGATGATGATATCGTTGAAGACAACAAAGATGATGGTGATGATGATGAAAAGGATGATGATGAGGATAATGATGATGATGATCATTGTCGTTGTTGTCATCATCACCATCATCTTTGTTGTCTTCATCGTCATCATGATCATCATGATCACGATCATCATCATCATGATCATCATCATCATCATGATCATCATCATCATCATCATGTTCGTCCTTAAAGGGGCTTATGTATAGGATCTCACTACAAGCAATGCAACCAATACAAATTATGGAAAAATCCTCATTGAATTAAATTAAATTGAATTAAACTACACTAAATTAAAAACATAGAGTTAATTAACTATAATTAATTTAAAATGCAACAAAATATAAAATTTGCAAATAAAAAAACCCAAAATAAACTAAACAAAAGAAAAATATGCAAAATAAAAAAACAAAAAAAAAACACAAAATATAAAATATGCAAATAATCAAACAAAAAACATGGAATTCAGAAACACCTACGCACTAGCTCATTAGCATTAAAAAACGGAGACCCACGTAGGATCTGCTCCGGCTCCCATTTGGGTGTTTTCGATTTCGAACTTTCACTGAAGGATTTGGAACAGGATATGCTGTTTTTTTTAGAGGAAGGGTGGGCGAAGTAATTTTCCTATTAGTGCATCATCCACTCCCTTCGCACGTGATCCCATGCTTCTAGAACCATGTGCCCCACCTCCAGAATGGAAACAATGTTTAGACCTTTAGGTTTGTTTCCTTCTATGTTTTTGTTGATTAACTATTGTGTTCTTATTTTATTCATGGATTTTTTCATTGTTGTGGATGTGGTGTAGATGAAATGGATTAAATATCCTTGCAAGCATGAAGCACAAGTTGTCGAGGTGAACTTGGGAAATTCAATTTGAGACATAAAACCAACAGTTATCGAGGAAAGGGAGGAAGGGAATGATATATTTTAATGTTTCCATGCCTATGTTTGCTTGTTTTGAGATACTTTGACAATGTGCTTGAATGGAATGTGGTGGTTTTGTGCAGCTATATGATTGTAGGGTATGCTCTGAATGGGAAAGATGAAGAGGCTCTCAAGATGCGTTGGCAAGTGTTGATGATGGGTATGAGGCTTAATGATTTTACTTTCTTGACGGTGATTCTGATTTGTGCAAAAATCATGGCTTATGATTAGGGTAAGCAATTTCATATCCCCACCATAAAATATGGATTTGATTCATATGATTTTTGTGGGTATTTATCTAGTTGGAATTTTGCAAAATGTGGGTTTGTTTGTAGTTTTGTTCATTCCTTTTGGGAATCATGTCAAAATTACCATGAATTGATAGTTCAAAGCTAGACTAAGAATGTTTTTAATAGGGTATGTAAGTGGTTATTGTGTTAATTATAATACAATAACTGGTGCTTTTTGGACTCGAAAACCCAATTCTCTTAGGTGCTAAGATAACTCCATGTCATGTTTTTTCTTTAAAGGGACACTAGGTATTCTATTTGAGAGGAATATATGTTGGTTGTTACCATTTCAACAACCATTTCGAAAACAAGGCTGTAACAACCCTATATCAACACACTTCCACCTAATGCCTACAGTCTGCAATAAACTGCAAACTGTCAAACTTTGGCATCCCTCCCTACCTACAACCATAGTAAATACTGAACTAAATCAAAGGTTAACTATTAGTTGGATGATGATATTGTTTAAGAGAGGTAAATAAAGTCTGAAAATTTAAATTATTTGCATAGCTACAAGTCTAAAACACACATTTGGCGGCTGTCCTATATTGCTAAGAATATTGTTCAAGGTTTGGAGTGGTGTGGTTTACATTGAATGTAAAACTAAAACTCTTATACACCTTACATTGGGAACCTTCACTGCTGCTATAAAATTGTCATAATTAGAACTGTCATACTGTATTATTGCTGCTATATTTGTATGAGTCCTCATACTTGAATGGAAGGTTATTGGTTTGTTAAATATTGCAATTGAATTGTATATGGTTACACAGCTAATGATCTCCTATATGCTAAAGTGCTACTGGATGACTTTGCTACTAATTCCATATATCTTGAATTGAATACATTGACTTGATATCATTTACATTTGCATCTATAAGCACTAAATCAACTTAGTATGTCCTCTCCATTCATAGAAGTGATTGATTGAAAGGAACTGGTCACTAATACAATTGTGTAGAAGTTATAGTTTTTGTCCTTGTAATTAAATAGAAAGAAGGTTCCATGCAACCAAATGCATTTTCCAGGGCACTAGAGTCCATGGATAAGTTTCTGAAAAGACCAGAATACGTGTCGTGCCATTGGCATAATATTCTAGATAGGGTGTTGTGAGATACTTTGACAATATGGTTGAATGGAATGTGGTGTTTTGTGCAGCTATATGATTGTAGGGTATGCTCTGAATGGGAAAGATGAAGAGGCTCTCAAGATGCGTTGGCAAGAGTTGATGATGGGGATGAGGCCTAATGATTTTACTCTCTTGACGATGCTTCTGATTTGTGCAAAAATCACAGCTTATGATCAGGGTAAGCAAGTTCATATCCTCACCATAAAATATGGATTTGATTCAAATGATTTTTGTGGGTATTTATCTAGTTGGCATGTCTGCAAAATGTGGGTTTGTTTCTAGTTTTGTTCATTCCTTTTGGGCATCATGAAAAAATTTCCATGAATTGACAGTTCAAATCTAGACTGAGAATGTTTTTAATAGGATATGTAAGTGTCTATTGTGTTAATTATAATACAATAACTGGTGCTATGTGGACTCAAAAACCCAATTCTCTTAGGTGCTAAGATAACTCCATGGCATGTTTTTTCTTTAAAGGGACACCATGTATTCTGTTTGAGAGGAATCTATGTTGGTTGTTACCATTTCAGCAACCATTTCTAAAACAAGGATGTAACAACCCAATATCAGCACACTTCCACTTGCTACCTACAGTCTGTAATAAACTGCAAACTATCAAACTTTTACAGCCCTCCCAACCTGCAACCACAGTAAACACCGAACTGAATCAAAGGTTAACTATTAGTTGGATGGTGATATTATTTAAGAGAGGTAAATAAAGTCTTAAAATTTAAATTATTTGCATATCTATAAGTCTAGAACATACATTTGGTGGCTGTCCTATATTGCTAAGAATAATGTTCAAGGTTTGGAGTGGTTTGGTTTACA
>LPNX010349079.1:39403-63898 GCA_001517045.1 Pseudotsuga menziesii
AGAGTCTTACAAAAGATTCCTTGAATCCCGTCATATGTTTGGAGGCCCAACTATCTATAAGCCAATCATCACTACCATGAGTAATGTTACTAGTGAGGGATGATATCAGAACATATTCATCCTCGCTTGAAGAATCTTCACTTTCATATCTAGATTTCTTCTTGGTTGGTTCATCATCCTCTGCAGCATGAGCATGATGTGTTCTTTTGTTTCTTTTATTCTTATGAGAGTGGCCCTTGTTCTTAGGGCAGTCTTTTGCAAAGTGTCCTCTTTCATCACATGTATAACATCTTATTTTAGATAAATCTCTTCTAAATTTATCTTTATGATGAGGATCCTTACCTTTGGAGTAATGAGGTTTTCTTCTTCCCTTCTTGGAATGAACTGTAAGAGCTTGGTCTTCACTTCCCATCTTCTCTTCTCGAGCTGCTATTCGTGCTTCTTCTTGAGAACATTCTTCCCATAGTCTGCTGAATTTTATCAGCTTCTTTCTCGCACAAATTCCTTGGATAAAAGCATCCCATGACCTAGGGAGGCCATTCAAGGTAGTCATCACAATATCGGCGTTCTCCACTTCTTCATCAACAGCTTCTAGTTTCTCTTTGATTTGAGAAACTCTTGTGAAGTAAGACTAGATGGTTTCTGCATTCTGAATCTTCACATTCTTTAGCTGGTTCCTCAGGGTCATATTCTGATTGATGTTCTTTCCTTCAAAAAATTTGGTTAGGGCATCAAACTTAGCTTTAGGTGTCTTGAGAGAGGACACCTATGGGATAAGATGATCCTTGATAGAATCAGCAATGATCCTCTTTGCCATAACCATCTTCTTCTTATGCAAGGCTTTTGCCTCATCTCCCTCTGGAACTGGAACCTCCTCATGAATGTAGGAGTCTAATTCATTCTCTTCCAGGACCAGGGAGATCCTATACTTCCAAGCTCAGAAGTTATCAGCTCCCTCAAGATTTTCATCAAGCTTGGTCTGATGAGACATCTTTCAAATAAGAACCTCAAATGGAAATACAAAAGATTAGATCTTACCGATTTGAGGTGTCCGTCCTTGTCCTGGAGTTCGCTGATCTAGGGTTTGTCGTAGAAACCCTAATTTTTAAAATTTGGAAAATTTCATATCTGATTGGACAAACAGATAGATCTCTTCAAATGGGGCTGTCCAATGTACTCCTTTTCTGAAAACAGTGGAGGGAAGCTCCCAAAATAGGAAGCCCTAATTTTCTGATTTCTTCTGCAGAAATGCCTGTTACTGTTTCTGTGATATCTCCGAAATTACTAATCCCCTGTGTCTAAAATTTCACACTGATTTAACCTTGCATGTCCCTGATCCAACAACTCAGGTTTCATCAGAATGTGTTTCACCATTTGGTATTTATGATCCTTTTCTCAAGGTGACCTGTTACAGGACTGTTCAGAACAACAAAGTTGTACGGAATGCCACGTGTCATTGGTTCACCTTTTGAGGCTGATATTTGGATCACCGAAAGTACAGTACGTTCCCTTTATATAACAGCTTCAGGATTTCCATTTGGAACTCTGTATCTCAAGATATTGCAGATCTCCCCAGATGTCCTGTTTAGGGATGAATTCTGGAAGAGGCTGGAACCCTAAATTGGAGACATCATATCGCCTGGAGTACAGAGAATATGAGTCTGATTTTTGGATACAGGATTCATCAAGATTTTATCTTTGGCCCTTGAAATTTTCAGCTTCTGAGACTTCACCAATATTGGGATATAGAGACTGTACCACAACTTAGCATTTTTAGTATTTAGGGTTTCTCCTAGCTCAGGGTCAAACTAGGGTTTGACTTTCCTGGAGTTTCACCCAACCAAATTTCTTGATCCAGGTCTCTAAACTTCGGTTTTGGTGAGGAGAAGAATCCTATGCAGGTCTCACTCAAAAAATTCCTCTTCTGTAGAAAGCCCTAATTTCCACATCAAAACTGAAAATGCTTGAAATTGAATTCCACATCGACAAAAAGATGCACCCTTCAATGGAGAGTCATCCTAGCATACTTTTGCTGAAAATATGTGGAGGAAGATCCACAAACTAGGAAGCCCTAGTTTCTGCAGCTGCACAATGTCTTCTTCTCAGGTTAGCTTTGATACCATGTTAGTTTTTCATCACATTAAGCTAACATTAAGATCTTAGGATCTTTTCACTGAGAGAATAGCAAGTACAACAATAAAACATAAGCACATCACAAGAGACAAGAGACACAAAGAGTTTTCCTCGGGGAAACCATAAAGGAGAAAACCCCGCAACTTCCTCTAAGATAGAATCAACACCAAAACAGTAATAGATCTCCCAAAATAGCAGTAGTCTTCTGTCTTCTGTCTAGTCCCGAAATTTCCTTCTTCAATAGTGCGCCACACTTGGGAGAGCAAGTGAAGTATTTCCACAATGTGATAAATAGAGAGACTCTCACTCTCTATTTATATTCATCCGTTCACTTGAATTGCATTTTCACATGTAGGCTCAACCTAATAATTACTACTTGAGTCTACACCTTAATTAGTGTATAATAACTCAAGTGCCCCAAAACTGTGGGGACTTACCTAATGACTTGATATGACTTGATTACATTATTAATCCTCCCGATCGGAACATCGGGGCATGACCACATGACTCAAATACATAATAGAAACATCCCGGAATAAACATCGGGTTACAATACATAATATACATAAAAGAATACATTCCGAAGTTACATATACATCAACATATGACATTCAGGGATTCATAAATCTTTTTAAGGTAGGAATTCAGTTCATGTAAAGCAATTCTATTATTATCTTTCATTTTCCTAGTTAGAATCTGCCTCAAAATTTTCTTAGGAGCCACCTTAAAGAGATGTAAGATATTTTCTTGTCTTTTATGAATATATTGCATTTTTTTTCTTTTAATTAGGGATTTGTAGATTTTATCTTGACAATTTTAAGAGACTCATCAAGATCTTCCTTAATTTCTCTCCTCACACTTTTACAATCTTTATCATACCAAGGGTTGGTTTTTCTATTTCTTTTATTACTTGAGACTTTGATTGAGAACTTGTTAATAGAATGTGAGAGGGTTGTAGTAAAATTATGATAGAGTTCTTCTATGTTGTCTATACTTGATAAAGGAAGCAAATTATTTTTTAAATCATTTAGAAAAATATCATTTTTTTTTCTATCAAAGATCAAGTTCTTTTTTACTAACCATCTTTTCTTTCAACTGTAGGTAAGAGGTTTAATTGAATATAAACAGGCCTCTAGATAGGGTAGACAAAATAGTCTCATAGGTTTCTCTTTTCTTTACTTCATAGCCATCCTTCCTAGATTGCCTCCAAAATACCTTCAAAGTTTCTTATGCCACCATTATTTTAATTTTTTTTAATTTTGTTAATTTGCTTTGCTCTCAAATGTAAGTTTGTGTTCCCTTATATAGCTTTTATATAGATTTCATTTTGTTTTATTTCAATAGTAGTAAGCCCTCTGGTTCCATATTAGGAACCATGGCTCTGATACCATGTGTACGGATCTCGCTAGGTCCTTAGGTTAAATTAATTGAAATCTAACAGTTTACAATTATGCTATTTTCATTAGCCTTTACATACTTCATTTGATTCATGCAAATTTGTTTTTTATTAGCAGGTATAAATCATATAAAAGTATAGAGTGTAATTAAATTTATAGAATAGTCACGGAAGAAAATAAAAGTACATGGTGTAATCAAATTTATAACATAATTATGGAAGCATGGTGATCAAGCCATATCAAAACAAGTGGATATGCTAATAATCGTCAATAGCTAGAGTGGAGAACTAAAATTCCAAGCCATAATCATATGCTAAGAAATATTCGTCCAACTATGTGAGTCTATAGGGTGTACCCTACAATACACAGCTCCATTAAAAGTGAAATAGAACTGCACCAATTCATGTTCACACCCATGAAAAAATTGCTCATACCTATAGCAAGAATTATATATGAAATGGTCGTATTCTGTTAATCCTATAATGGGGTGAGTCAACCTCTCATATACCAAAAACTTAGTTTTGCTAAATGTTAAATCGGATGGTGCAATTGATAGATCAATGCAAGAAATGTTTTAAACAACACATCATTAACATGTTTCAACCATATGTTATTCATTGAGAGAGTAAATATCAATTTTGTGGGGAAAAGAGACTTAAGAATGGCCTCCTACCTAACCACCAATACTCAAAAGGAGATTTTTCTAATCCTTCTTGCTTCAGGATTGGGGGACTCATTTGACACAATCTCCCGCAAGTCAGACCTATGGGACAACACCATTAAATAGGGATAATGGTTGAAGAAGGTTGGACATCCCTCCTAATTGTTTGGGAGTGGAAATCCCTCATGTGGAATCATATTATTCCCACACACACCAGAAAGGAGTCAATCACCCCTTCCTTCCAAGTCCCAACCAGAACCTCCTCCTCGTTGTTACCAACAACCAATTAGACCTGAGGTTAAATAGAGTCAGTTATCCATTCATGGGTCATGGAATAAGTCACATACAATTTTTTAGGTGCGGGTCAGTGTAGGTGTGTGTTTATTAATCACATGAATTTTTAATTCCTTGTTTCTTAGTATAATTATCACCCAAGATTCATACTAGCTGGGTAGGTATTAGTCCCTGGGCCTAAAATTTCTCTTCCATCTTTATCAATTGTAACATGATCAACCATCATCAGATTGGTGTTCATGCCTAGGAAAATCACAGCTACCGACAGTAGGGATTCTCCCCAATAACCATTCATAATTAGATCATTTATCATTTGGTATGGGGATTCCGTCCGGTTAGAGGCCCGGCTACCGTAGAATTAAAGAAAGTTTTAAATATGTTTACCAGTTGCAGCTCTGTCCACCGTTTATGATTTTATATTTAGGAATGAAATGTAGGTGCCTATTCTAAATGCAAGTGATCAGGGAGCAAAGACCTCAACCTATGATGCGTAGGTTCTTTCCTCCCGTCTTATCCCCTTTTCTCCTCAATCACTTTAAAGAAAAAGTGTCCCATCTATTTTAATCTGATCTAATCTAATCTATCCCCAAGGAGCAGAGTTTATATTAGAATGAATAATGTGTTGTATTGTTTGCACGTAGAATCCTACAGATAGCTGTTAAACTCTTCATACATAAAGAAAATAAAGTGGCTGATTCCCTAATCACAAATGCAGTAACAAGTTTTGTAGCTACCATTAGTAGTTATAAAACTAATTTGGAAGATAAATTGGAAGAAGCAATAAAGCAGGATCAGAATACCAGAATTTAAAAGAAAAGATAACTCAGAAAAGATAATTTTGGAAATTTGACTCTTTATATTAAACCTTTTGGCTTTCATTTGTGGCATGGGATTATTTTGAATACCATACACTTTTCCGTTATGTTTCCTTTCCGTAGGTATTTTACGGCAAGATTCTTAGGAAAGATATTAATGTGAGCATGAGTGGGGCCCGAAAATAGTATTCTAGACCTCTCCTACCTCAATTATTCAATAGGGTTTAAAATAGGACTTCAATGTGTTCTTAAAATAAATTCCCTTCAATAGTCTATCAAATTAAATAATTTTGTTTTGATAAAAAATTAACATAGATAAATTCCAAAGAGCAGTTCTTGGATTAAAAATATTGGCAGTTTATCTGAATTCCAATGTCCCCAAAGCATCAAAAGCTGAGCTGGCTTATTTTGAAATAAAACTATAATAAATCAAAGAAAAACTAAAACAAATCAAATACAAAGAAACACAAATCAGTAGAAAGAAAGAAGACATAACTAAAAGAAATCAAAACAAATGTAAAGTTTATTTATGTACAAAAGAACTCTAAGGCATTAGGTAAAGTAAGGTTTGAGAACCAAACCATTGACATGCAAATTATCTTCCCACCCCTGTAAATCTTGTAACTTATAAGTTGAGGGGCCTAACTTTTCAGCAATATGAAATGGGCTAATCCATAGATGTTGAAACTTTGTATGTTTTCTCTTTTCATCATGTGGGTGATTCCACTTGAGAACCAAATCTTCTGCTTCAAAGCTTTCCTTCCTGGACTTGTGTTTATCAAACCATCTCTTCACACATTTCTACTGGTGTTTAAACCTCTCTTTAGACTTCATCCTGGACTCTTCTAGCTACAACAAGGTATTAATTTGGGCTTGTAAAACCTCACTACCAAACCCTCTTGACGCTTGGGATAAATGAAAAGACGACAATAAAATGTTAAGTGGTAGAATAGATTCTTTTCCATAAACTAGAGTATAAGGTGACATGCCTAAGGCATTATTGGCTGTGACCCTATCAACCCATAGTGCATTTGGAAGAGCTACATGCCAACTTCTCTGATTTTCTATGACTGTTTTCTTTAAAATTCTAATAAGGTTTATATTATTTGATTCAGCTAATCTGTTACCTGGTGGATAATAATTAGCAGAATAATGCAATTTCATTCCTTTCTCATTAGAAAACCCATTAAGCTTAATTGATTAAAAGTAAGATGCATTGTTAAAAAATAGGGAAATTTGAACCCCAAACCTGGTCATAATATTCTGTTGTAAGAATTCTACGACTGCATATTCATTCACTTTCCGTAAAGGAATTGCTTCCACCCATCTTGTGAATTAATCCATGGCTGTGAGAATATATTTGTGCTGTAGTGACAAATTGGGATTGATTTCTCCAATGATATCAATTCCCCATTGTTCAAATACCTCTGAAAAAATGACCAGTTGCAATGGCCCAACTTCCTTTGCTTGTCTCCCACTGCTTCTCTAGCACGTGTCACACTTTCGAAAATAACCATGAGCATCTTTAAACAAGGTTGGCCAATAGTATCCAACTCTTATAATCTTGTGTGCAGTAGTATCTCCTAAAATATGTCCTCGAGCAGGGCCATCATGCAATTCTTTAACAACTTTAGATGCATCCTCTTGTTCTAGGCATCTCAGAAATACTCCATCATAGTTCTTTCTGAAAAGAACTCCATCAATTATTTGATAAGATGCCAAACTCAAACAAAGTGCTATTATTTGTTTAGAATTTTAGTGTTCTAGTAAATACCCTTATTGGAGATAATGTATTAGATATCTGTACCAAGATTCCAAAGCTGTAAAAATAGGACACACATCAATCATATGCAATGCAAATTCATTTCCCCAATCATCATCTTCATTGTTTTGACTTTCAGCCATTAACTTGCAAAGACCTTTCCCCTTGATAGTAGTGGCTGGTTTAAATTCCAAATCATATTCTTGAAAGCGGTCACCCAATTTCCTCTTCTTTCTCCCAACTCCTTTTGCACGAAAAGGGTTATAACTGCCAGGTGAGGAACAATCACTTTGGTTCTATTTTTAAGAATGTAAGGCCTGAATTGTTTTACTTGTTTAAAGACTGCATACACATGTTTATCAATAGCAGGGTAATTCAATTCAACACCTTGCAACTAGTGCTCATAAACGATATGGCGTACTTATCTCCCCTTTCTTCCTTCTGTGTAAACAATGTTGCGAGCGAGTTATTAGAAGCGAAAGTGTAAAGGATAAAATCATTCTCAAAATCAAGACTTCTAAGTGAAGGTGCATGGGCTATTACGTCTTTGATATTTTTAAATGCACATTTTTCTATGTCAGTCCATTTAAACTGTACACTTTGTTTGATCGTATGTTGCAAAGGCTTGACTATTTGTGCAAAATCAGGACCAAAACTTTGCACAAAATTTATAGTCCCCATGAAAGATTGCATGCTTTTCTTATTGCGGGGTAAGGGAATATTTGCTATATCTTCTATCCTTTCTGGGTCTATAGAGATTCCCTTTTTAGAAATGATGTGACCCAATAGCTTTCCTTCTAATACTGTAAAGATGCATTTTTTAGGATTCAAAGAGATGCCATATTTTTTACAGCAGTCAAAAACTTATTTTAGATTAAACATATTATCTTCTCTCTTCCTGGAGAAAACTGTTACGTCATCCAGATAAACCAACAAATAGTGTCCAATTAAACCCTAGAAATCTATCCATTGCCCTTTGGAAAGTGGCTCCAACATTAATTAGACCGAAGGGAATTCTCCTGTACACAAAAGTTCCCCAATTTGTACAAAATGTGGTTTTCAACCTATCTTTTTCTTCTACCAATACTTGGTTGTAGCCTGAAAAATCATCCAATAAGGAGAACAATTCAAAACCTGAAACCATCTATAAGATTTTCTCCATTAGTGGGAATGGATAATTATCTTTGTCTGAAGCACGGTTCAAATTCCTAAAGTCTATGCATAGTCTTATTTCACCATATTTTTTTCTTACCGGTACCATATTTACCACCCACTCTAAGTGCCTTACTCTGAAAATGATTTTCACATCAAGTAACTTCTTTACTTCATTTTGAATCTAGGGTTCCAGCTTGTTGTTCATTTTCCTCAGTGGCTGCTGAAATGGTTTCACTCCCACTTTAATAGGAATAACATGTTGGATGATGTGGGTATAATATGTCTTCAAATCCTCATATGTAAAGGAAAAAACATCTTTATATTGTTGAAATAAACTGATGAATTCACTCCTATCACCCGGTGAACAACATTTCCCCAAGTTCACATAGATAGGTTCATCCTCTGTCCCAAGATTAATCAGCTCATACGGCATAGCTGAATTGTTCATTTTGACATTAGCAGGATTTCTGAACTTCTTATTCAAATCAAACATCCCTTCCAATGTTCTTACCCCTTTAAGCATGAATTTCCCACTTTGGAGATTGGTTTGATGTTCTTCATCATCAATCACTAAGTCTTTGAAAGTCTCATCATTTGTTAAGAACTCCAATATTTAATGATCGTTGTTGAATACTCTCAAATTTGTGACATTGTCTGGTACAAATGGTCTGAAAAATTAATTCAATTGAGAATTTGTTATTAGTAGGCACCAATCTTGCAGAAGAAGTAGCTAACAAATAAGTTGCTGCATTTTGAAATCTAGGAATGGAATTGATATCAAAAGCTTAAAGATTTGTTATAAGTTCCCAAACTTCATTTTGGTATCCCTTTAAATGTGGTGACAAAAAATGGATTGTGTTTCGAACATGTTTGACAATTATTTTAGAATCCCCCAAAACCTTTAGATTTCTTACTTTGAATTCAATGGCCTTTTTCAAACCATGGATTAGAGCTTCATATTCTATTGTGTTATTAGTAAATTCAAACTCTAATCTACAAAATAGAAAATTTTTATTCTTTTCTAGGTCGATTAGGACACAACCGGCTCTTGATCCCTCTTGAGTTTTAGAACCGTCAAAATATAACAACCAAAATGTATCTTCTAATTCTAAAGAACTAGTGTTACTCTCTAAATTAGAAACTAAATTAACTATGTTACAATCAATATTGTTAGTCTAGGAAAACTGAAGGATCTCGGACTGTGTATCTAACTCATTGCTGGCTTCTTTCCCTTGATAGTTTCCAGGGTCAAGCTCTATGAAATAGTTACCCAAAACTGAATGTGAGAAATTTATAGGCTTGTTTTTTTCTTCCAATTGCATCACATTATGATTCATGTGTGTTTACCTCATCACTTGGATATGATTCTGACAGTTCTTATAGGGAAACCACAAGTGTGACTAGTCAGTTGCAAAGTACTCATTGATTTTTGTAGACCAGTCCCTGCTCAAGATCAAACCATATGCTTCTGGTATATCCACTACCATGATGTCTATAAACTGATAGACCCTTTCATCTGCAGATAATCGTATCAGCACATTATTAATTTCTCCTACCACATTGACTGCTGTTCTATCCAAATGTATGATTTTACACAAAGAAGGCGTGGTTTGAACATTTATCTTTATACAAACTGAAAGATGGATGACATTAGAGGAAGCTCTAGAATCTACCAAACAATTATACACATTATGGTTGAAAATCACAAAGGATACTAAAGATAGCAAGGTTTGAGATTCAGACTTCCCCCCAATACTAGCTTCATTTATTTCTTTATCTAATTGAATATTATATTGGGATCTACTGGGTTGTGGATCAAAGGATTCTAGGAGCTTTCTTCTTTGTTGAGGTAAGTTGCACATTTCAAATAAAGAAATATTTTTTTTGGTTTTCTTGATATCCTGTATTATGTCATATCCCATATCACATTCTACCAATTTTTTTTTCGTTACTTTCTGCTCTATTTTCCACAACATTCACAGGCTTAATTACTATTGTAACTTTCTCTTTAGAGGTGACCAAATTAGACTTAGGTGGCATTTGGGTACTATAGCTGATCTTCTTCATACTCTCTTGAATCTCCCTAATCTTAGGTAGTAATAACCTTTCATACATGATTGGTCCTTTACTTCTTGTCGTGACATTAACTTCTGAATGTTAAATTTCCACCATAGGTTCCTCATCTTCTAACCCCAATGTAGGTGCATAGTCCCACAATACCATTGTTGTTTCATGTGCTGATTCTAGTTCATTTGTCTTCTCTTCTTTCACTTTAGGCTCTATTATCTGGTCATCTAGTATTTGATTCATAACTAGAGTCATTGAATTGATCCATTGTGGAACTTTTTTTTTTCAGAATGAGGTTCTTGATGAAAAGTATAGAAATTAATATTCATTCCTACCTCATTAAAATTTAAAACAGAAGAACTATATACAGGGGGTTGAGATGTGGCACCTTCCTCTCTTTTCTTGAAAAATGGTTTAAACTATTTTCTGGATGAATTGGCTTCTTTATCCTTTTCTAAATCAACAATCTTATTTGATATATTTTGTACCATTTTAACAACATTTTCTAATTCACTTGAATTTTCCTCTTTAGTTCTGGTTAACAACAAAGGTTTCTTACTGCTAAAAGTCCTTGTATCTGATTTTGTAGTATGTTTGTTTATACTATCAAGTTCAACCTCTACTTTTTTGGCTTCTTCATAAGTTTCTACCAAAGATGGATTTACTGACCTCTTAACAAAAATTGTTATGTCTAGGGAAAGTGTTGATGTATAATATTCTATTAAAGTCTCTTCAACATGTTTTATGGAAGCACTAAAATTATTTAAATGGGCAGCAAACCTCTCACTAAAATCCTACACTTTTTCTTTCTTGTCCATCCTTAGAGAAAGCAATTCTTTCACGAGAGTGGCAATGGTTCTTTGGCTGCCAAACTTGGCTTTAAAAAATGTTTCAAAAGTATCCCAATTTGTTATAGAATTTGCTGGTAAAAGAAAATACCAGGCTGATGCTTTAGTTTCGAAAGTGTGTGGAAACAACTTGCACACTACATCTTCATGCTCTACTGCAAAAAGTTATAGAGCCAAATAAAAAATATGCAATCACTTATCAACATTATGGGGAAAAGCATGCAACATAGTATCCAGGTTGAGTGGTGTTCTGGCTCACCAGGCCAGTGGTGGTGGATTCATAGGATGATTAGCATTTTGGGGTGCATTTCCATCCATGATTCTATGAGGAGATTGCGGTGGAGACTCAATCGGTGATTGAAAAAAAGGGAAATCTGGTCCCAACTGATTAAGGGGTTGAAAAATCTCTTGTAAGGATAAATTCACCAATTCTTCCAAATTTCCCACCAAAAACGAATCTTCCATGTAAGTGGGTACTCTTCTGGGAGCTTGCCTTCTTCGTAATTCAAGAATTGTCTGCAATCCTCCAAGATTCTTCAAATAAGACCTTGTGTGCCTTCTCAAGTGATTGAATATTTCAAAAGGAATAGGATAGATTTGTTCTATAACTTCTACTTCAGGGTTTAATATTTATTTGGAAATGAAGTCTTCAGAAAAACTAGTTTTAGAGTTTTACCAGTGGAATAGTTTCGAGTAAACAGATTTCCTCTGCCATCCATGCATTGGAAGCCCTCCTTCTAGCGCTAAAATTGTTGATGCTTGGAAAAATCCTATATATCGACAGTAGGGATTCTCCCCAATAACCTTTCCCAATTAGATCGTTTATCATTTGGTATGGGGAATCCATCCGGTGAACGACCCGACTAGTGTAGAATTAAATAAAGTTTTAAATCTATTTACCGGTTGTGGCCTAGTCCACTATTTATGATTTTATATTTAGGAATGAAATGCAAGTTCCTATGCTAAATGCAAGTGATCAGGGAGAAAAGAACTCAATCTGTGATGCATAGGCTCTTACCTCCCGTCTTATCCCCTTTGCTCCCCAATCACTCTTAAGCAAAAGTGTCTCATCTATTTTAATCTAATCTAATCTAATATATCCCTAGGGAGTTGCATTTATATTAGAATGAATAATGTACTGTATTTTTTGCACATATAATCCCACATATAGCTGTTAAACCCTTCATACATAAATACAACATAAAAATAACACAAAGATAGCTTTGTTAAGTTAAAACATTTATTACTCATTTATTGCACAAGATTCAAAATAGAAAATGAAACCATTCATTAACCACAGAAATAATTCAACACGTCGAAATGATCTCAAAGTTATGTAGTAAGCCAAAACAGAAGCAGTTCGCATTTAGCAATATACATAATCCATCTTGAAGCTTATACAATCCTTCCTCCACCAAAAATTTAGTTCTCTTTATTATAAAAAGAAGTAGTTCTCATTGCAAAACGTTTCAGCATATGTGTGCAAGAAAAATTCATTTCTCTATTCTATTATACCCCTACTTATACCTTTACATATGAATTTTTCAAATACCCCTCTCCCTTTGGGCTTCCTCAACCCTTCAATTATAAATTTATGTCCTCTAGTGTGCTCACTAGGAAAATCATTAGAGGAAATTTCAATTTAAAACAAGCCTTCCAAAAATAATACACATTCCATGTCATCAAGTATTAGCCAATCAAAATTCTTTAAAATTCAAAAAGGAAGCACCTCTTAAACAATTTTTTAATATAAATTTGGGATAGGTATCATAAAAAAAACTACTTTTTTTGTTCGTATTTTTGACATATCTCCCAGAGTTTTTTCTCAAATTTCGATCGAGAGAGCTCATTGGATGCAGAATTAAATTCCACATCCAAAGAGAACCCACTCAACATACTTTTTATGGGACCCACTACCCCCAAAACAAGAATTACCTGAAAAAATGTGATCATGGCATCATCATTACATTGTTTCATGTATTTCTTGTTTTTGGGGTAGCAGGGAAAATAAAAAGTATGCCGAGTCAGTACTCGTTGGATGCATAATTTAATTTTGCATCAAATGAGCTCTCCTGATCGAAATTTGAGTAAAAACACAGGGCAATATGTCGAAAATACAAACAAAAAAGTAGTTTTTCTTTTCTTCCTCCAAAATTTATAAATATTATTTTATTAATTTATTAATTTTCCTTAGGAGGTCCATTTTGAGTTGAAATTTATTCTAATGTGAAATAAATACAAAATATTACATAAAATATCATCACATGTGAATAAAACAAAACAGATTAAGTGGGACCAACCAATCCATCCATGAACTGTTTCCATGTAATAGCACCTGCAACTATGGTCTTGAAGTCCATTGGTTCCAATATTTTAATAGTGACCTCATGTACGGATAGCTAGGACTTTATCTCTACTACTCTTTATGGAGTTACTCTGATATGGTATTCCAACAAGCAATTGCTGACTGCAACTTGCGCCACCAAAATTTTTACCACTTTTTCATTTAGGCCCTTAACCAGCTGTATATTAGCTCATCTTCTTGTAGCCTGTCATGAAGGCACTTCAGATGCTCCTATTGACCTAGAAACTCTTGAAGTCTCTTTGTTGTAGAGTTCTAGAATCTACTATGTGTTGTAAGCACACTTTTGTAGAATTCCATGCATTTATCCACTGTTTTCCCAACCGCGGATGTCAGTCTTGCAGCAACCTTGCTACTGAAATCCATGAGTTCATACTCGATCTATAAATTCTTTGTACTCTTTTGAGGTGCATTTTCCATAATTTCTGCATTAGTCTCCAACTAGCTTAGATGAACTTGGATATTTTTTTCAATTTCCTGAGTTCTTGTTCTGAAATTAGTGGATATTGCCGAGATCTCCTATAATCTGGGTTTTTCTTACTTAATCTTATAGACTTCTTCTGCGACTTTTAACTGAGATTGATATATTTTATTTTTGAGCATGAGAGCATGCTCATGGAGGGGTGTTATATCCATTTTCACTCATTTGATGCCTTAAACAAAACCTCCAAAGAACTATTTTGTTCCTCCAATTCCACAACTCGGGCCTTCAACTCCTATGATTCTTTATCAGCTGAAGCTCTTTGTGTCTCTGGACCCGCAATCTTACCCTGTAAGTATTTCTTTTCTCAACTAATAATGTTATTTGGCAATACCAAGGGATCTCTTTCTGCTTCCAAGACCTGGTAGGCCTCCTAGAGCCTCTCTAAATTCGAAAGGGTGGCATCATACTTCCTCTTTGCCTATCGACCTTCTCCTTGTTATTTCCTCAGGGTATCTTTCTTTTTTGCCATATTTTATTTGTATTGGTCAACTGCTCCTTTCAATTTACTAATCATGATAAGCATTCGCCTATATAGTTGCAACACTAATTGAGGCCACTTGCTCTGGATCCTCATCTACATTTTTAACAACATTTTTTCAGTAATTGTAGTTACCTCAGGATGCGTTCCCACTTGCAATGTCTTTTCAGATCTCTAAATGATGGTTTTCTATTTAGGATCAAAAAATACTTTATCTAGCTGAGCAACCACATGTTTCCTAAATGGAGTGAAGGGGATCAACCCTAATTCAACAATAGGGAGATGACCTCCAGTTAATATATCTTCTGAAGTAGAAGGAAGAATTTTTGGATCGTCTTAAGCAGTACTCTGTTCTTGATTCCTCTTATCTTCATCTTCTTGCTCCTTATGTCTCAGTTCCTTAGCTATCCTCTTGGCTTCTTTCTTTTCTCGATCAGCTGACTCCTTCTGTATTCTTTCTTCTTCTTATTTTTCTCGCTGAGCCTCTTTAGCAAACAACTTATTTTCTCCTTCGACTAACCTTCGTGTTTCTTCTACCTTTTCTTTATGAGAAGCTTCTTCGTCCTACCTTTTCTATTCAGTAGTGCTGCTACTACTAGCTTTGCCTCCTGAAACTGCAATTTTCTTCTTGAAACACTTGTTCAGGGTAGTCACATTACCAGCATTTTGATATACTTCTTCATCTTTGTTGAAATGATCAGAGTACTCAAATTTTACTTTGACAAGTGCATAGTGTGCAGCCCCACCTTACCTTGAGCATCATTTCTGTGAAAATTCTTTTCACCAAAATGGAAATTTTCCATATCTTTCAGAAAATTTGGTGCGCTTTTAAATTTAGAAAATTTATAACTTCCAACATAGAAAGGCATTGGCAGGAAGACCACCTTCTTCATATAAAAAAGAAAACTCCCGAAACCATCCAGAAAGAGCTGTCTTACTGCTTCTTTATGCACAATATAATCAGTTGCATATTTTGGGAGCAATGAAGGGGCTTTAGTTCCTCCATACATTCTCAAATAGGTGCCCTCTTCAGAGAAGAAATAATCTCCATATTCCATTATTACTTCTAGAGCACCTTATGACATGCATATACATTCTTCAAGGAAAATCAACTGATAGAGTGGCATTAGGAATTCCTCACAGATGAGCTTGTAAGAGCTATGATACTTGTGAGCCCATAGCAATTGGTATGCATTGTAAATAGGCGCTTTTTCCTCCTTCCAACTGCAGTTCATCTTTTCAAATGGGTGTAGGAAGAGTATACAATCAATTAAAAATGATCCCATGTAGAAGTCAGACTTCTGTTGGAGCAATCCTTCCTATGCTGCAGATATACAGGAATATAAGCTATTAGCTACGATGTCTGACCAGTTAAAAATAGTACCTTCCAAGGTCACACAATACATCAGTGGTATCCAACCAATCTTATAAAATGTTCCATCAACCCTTCTAACAATAATGTTTAGCATCAGTGCTACAAGTCTATATGGAGTACGTGGATTGGATGTTTCATGTTCACTAGACGCTCTCTGACAGAATGACTTTCCTTCTATCATCATTTTTGCACATCCTATATAATAAATAGTCAAACTCTTTATCCAATCATTGGTCAGGCTAACTTCAGATACTGGCAAGTTGTAGGCTTGGGATATGTATACAGGGGTAAAGGAGGCATAACCCTTATCTTCAACATTGTACAAAGTCATATCCCTCGCATTTTCCTTCAACAAAATCTAACCGATGACTTCGGTGCAAGGAAACAACTCCAGTCGCGTGGATACCTTTGTAATCCTCGATCTCAAAAATTTTCCAAACAGAGGTAAATCCTCCAAACTTGCATTGGGGTTCTTTTGATCTTGAAGCATATGATATATCTGCCCCCACTTGAATTTTGGCTTGGATCCAGTGGCTGATTTAGTGTCTTCATAAATTATTTTTGTCCTGGGCATGATTTCTATGCCTGAATCTTCTTCAACAACTTTATCTTTCTTCTTTCCTTTCTTGGGCATGGTATTAGATGCAAACTAAGGCTATACAGAAACACACCAAAGCATGTCTTAGCATCCCTATGATTATAAACCACATGCATTCATGTATATAAGAAAATGAAAAGCTTGCAAGACATATAAACAACTATCAAATCATTCTTTTCTAGAACAAGCTTGACCAGTATCTCATTTACCATATCATCCCTAGCCATGGGAAAATGAATCTGCATGTAAAACCTTGCACACCAAAAAATACAAACCTAAGGTGAGGTCAAAATTGGGTGACAAAATCCTAGTCTACATGTGGGTTTGACTGAGGTACCGATTTTAAACCTAGGCCATCTGTCGTTCTAAAGCACAATACTAGGCGTCAACCAAAACAACTCTCAAAACCTACACATGACTTCTTCTATGATACTTAGGGCCCACAAAAATAGTCCAGAGGAATGCGGGGATACCACAGCGCCAATCACCAGGGCTAACACCTTCTATCTAGAAACCTAGGTTATGAAACCAATGAAAACAACGTCTTTCTGAGCTCCACGGTTTTGACATCCCTTGTTGCCGCAGATAAACTCGAACCAGGTGAGGAAGGGCCAACGAAAAACTTGGGCGATCCTAGGGTCATCATTACACAA
Organism: Pseudotsuga menziesii; assembly: GCA_001517045.1. NCBI lineage: Eukaryota > Viridiplantae > Streptophyta > Pinopsida > Pinales > Pinaceae > Pseudotsuga > Pseudotsuga menziesii. The sequence goes on from LPNX010349079.1 coordinate 56,486, forward strand.
CCGAGGATTTGAGCCACACATGCTTGAATGTTCTGAGTGGTCTAGGACAAGAAATAAGGCTGGTAGCAGGAAAAACTATGTCGGCTGCGCAACTAGGTCAATAAGAAAAATGGATGACTGGGTGAGATAACAAACCAAAAGGAAAGGGAAAAGTCCCTTTAAATTAACAATCCTAATCCTAAAAACTAGACACGCCACTTATCAAGCCATAATAGGTCAAAGTAAATACCATCCCACCAATCAATGGATTAGATCCTACATGGAACGGAAAACTCGAAGGTTGTTGAAAACACAGTGCAAAAAGGCTCCGTAAGCTTCAGATGGCAACTCCCTCAATCCATAATGTGCGCTCCAAATGGGCTACCTCCACAATCCCTAACAAATCTTAACGCTTGTAATCACACCATGACAAACCACAATGAACCCCAATGTCTATATATAGGAAAGAGACATAAAAACACTTAATGCAGTTGGTGGGTTAATTACACCCCATGTGCGAATGAAAAGTCATTTGGCGCCCACACTAAAACCTTATCAGCGAAAAAACTCGTGTCAACGGGGCGAGCTGAAATACCTCTGACCGCATCGGCTCAAAAACCACAATTCTACCGTAGCTATCGGTTCTTTTCATGAGAAATCACCTGCCACTATAAGTGCATAACCTTCCCGACCTTGCAGTAGTGAAGGATAAAAAACAAACCCTCAATTCTACTGCCTCCTTCGAAAAGAACAATGAACAAAAACCTGACACTTTTGGTGAGAGCAAGGGGAGAATGTTCGACCAAAACCTATCGGCAAACTCGATCGTCAACTAAAAAACTTAAACAACTCGAGAGCATCAGCTCCAAAAGGAAAAGATAGCCGCCTTTATCAACTGTCTTTGGATGAAACAACCGAGTGAATAATGTCATCTACAAAAGCTGGACTCTACCGATAATATCAACTAGAAAATTGAAAAGCTTTCCGATAAGAAAAACAACCCGCAACACAAAATCGCAAAATTGGTTGGAAGGTTATTGGGTGAAAGTCAAAAAGTTGTCCATTGTGTCAAGATAAGCACTTTTTCGACGCATCAGGTCAAAAAAATGTAAAATCAACGGTAAAACGTTGGGCAAAAAGGAAAATGCTTTCCGCTGTATTGGCGAAAATCTAGGAAGTGTTCCGACAAAGCGGATCACATAAGCTTTCATACTTGGTGCAAAAAAATAAAATTTCTTAAGCTTATTAAGGATAAAACCAAGTCATACCAACAATTTTCAAAGGACAAAAAGGGTCTAAGTAAAATAAAAAAACAAAAAAATCAAAGGGGGGCCCTAAAACATGATTTTTTTGGGGGGTAGTGGTTGGAGCAACAACAATTGGGTAGTTTAAATATTGATGAGTTCCAACAAAAAAATAGTCGTGGTTCATTAAAATAGTGCCAATAATCATACATATACTATATATAGTTATCATGACCTCTATGGGCTACAGGGTTACCATAAATCGATTCAACATGTCACATTCTAGGCTATTATAAGACGGAAATTTTACATTTTTAATATTTCATATGGACTTCGTTTTAAACATGGTAATCATAAAATCCCTAAGTCCAAGGTTGTAATGCAGTTTTTTCTCTGATTTGTAATAATAGTGTTTGGGGTGTCACCTTTAATTCACAATTGAATCTTGCATTGTTTTTCCATATCTATGAGACTTGAAGCAAAGTATTGTAATTAGTTATGCAAGTAATATTACTGAAAACGAAATACAATGAGTATTTGAAGATGAAACACCTATTAGACGTGTATTTTACATGCTATGACAACACCTTGAAACATAAAACTTTTAATTTCTGTTATTTTTGGACATATATGAATTCCAGAGTGTTTAGAGGAGTATGTCTCAGGATTTTGAGCAAGACTGATCAACAAAGGATGCAAAGGGACTGGAAATACAACCCTAACTAACATATGACAAGAAAGACATATCCAACGTAGTGATAAACCACAAGGGGATCATAGACATGCTATCCAACTCATTGCTTACCACTAATCAATGGCCTTGATTTCCAATGGCGAGCTTACCCTTGCTTCCAACTCGATGCTTAACACAAACATGTGCTTCCCACTATGCGATACCAACCAGGAATTAAAATACATGTTCATACCTAGCAAGAGGGTTACATATAAGATGGGTAACTATCAACGCATAAAAAAAACCAAGGTTCTAGTCGTCAAATACAACAACGAATTATAACATCCAGCAAGGTAAGCTCCAACAACGTCTAAGAAAATGAGCTCAAAGAATTCATCTCACTCCATTTGGATTTCTTTAAAGGATTCTAAAAAAAAATATTTCATTTATGAGCTTTTCCATCCTTGCTATGATTGTTGGGAGTGTCATGTTTCTTGTAACAGACCCTCAACAACATTCTCAATTTCTTGGTGTCATCGTGTGTAAGATGAATTTCTTGGGCCATAGGTATTTGTCTGATACATTTTGCATAATAGAGTACATCGTTTGAGTGAAATATCTGTGGTAGAGGCCTTTGATATAGTGGTTCGTAGTAAAAACCCAAAATAGAATGCTTTAAAATGGATTTAGCCATAAAGCGAAGATCTGATTGTTATTTAAATTTAAAAAATATTTGAGGAAGCTTATTTAAAGCTGAGTTTAGGTTCATTAGTGCCTTCTCCTACAATGGCCTTAAGCTAAATGGTGGCCATTTTTTTTTCTTTCTTTTCCCTTTTTATTTATATGATAGATTGGGCATATATGCAATTTTCTTTCATATATATGTAAAATGTTTTCTAATCGTGTTTTCTTGGTTTTTTACTGTAACAAAATGAAAAGTTTACAAGTTTAAAATTGTTTATCTCGAAAATTTCATCTAGTCTAAAGGCAATCTTCTCTCTTCTATGTGCACCTTCCCTCCGGGCTTGCATATAGTGAAGGTCCCCTCCAAATTTTAGTAAGCCCTTTAGTTCCCAGTTTTGGAAAAATGGCTTTGATACCATGCGGATTCTTGCTAAAGTGTTCAGTAATTGAGTAGGATCAATATTCATGCCTATGGAGTAGATATGAAGAAGTTGGTATGATCAAGGAAAGCATGTTACGTCAAGGTACCCTTCACCTTCTAAGGATACATTAAGTTATGACTGGTGATCATATGGTTGTGCGAAGTAACTATGTAGAGATAGTAAGTGAGGATTATGGGACATATGAGTGGTTGTGTTGTTGGAAAAAACTAATAGTATTATAAGTAATATATGCAAAGTAATGAAAACATTAAAAGTATTGAAGATACATTTTGAAGAAAATATATAGTGATTCAATGTAGCGGTTAAGCATGAAAAATACCCAGGACTAAGAGGTTCGTAGTGATATTAATATCAATAGGTAAATGTATGTGATGAGCAAAATCAAAATAAGGTAAAGTAGGCCAAAATCCATATGTTTAAAATAACATGTAATTACCATAAGATGATAATGATAGAAAAAGCACTATAAGAAGGAAGAATTTCAGGTAATTGACGCAATTAAAGGTTATTTTTTGCATGTGGTAAATGAAGTACGAATGTAGTCAATGTAGGCCAATGATATGTTTTGAAAACTAATAATATGTTCAATATATCTAGAAATATTTCCTACTAAGTAGAAGGGGTTGATATCCTTTAAGATATTGAAATTTTAAAGCAAATGTTGAAGTGAATCACACTCCTTAATAGCAAAAGATGAAGAAGTGTTTGATTATTTCATATTTTTAGAGGTTCTTTAAACTTTAGTTAGAAAGTTAAGCATTTGTAATAAAAAATACTTAGAAGATACTTCTTGCATTCTACATTTGCTAACATTTACTTATCTAGAATTTTGCTATTTACCTTAAAATAATAAATATAAATTTATTTAAAGAGAAAAGAAAGAATATGGGTTGTATAGTTAATTCTCACTCAAAATTGGTAAGAAATTTTCAATTCTATATATGCTCCATTCTTAACAAATATATTACTCAACAAAAAATCAGAACAAAACAAGCCTAGGAGCAAAGAACTTTCTTGTATGTTCCATTTTCTTGCAAAGAAATCATGTATTTAGTCATCACATGCCCTATTATAAAGACAAGTTAAAAACCATAAAAAACACTGCAAGGATCCCATAAATAATATCATCTTGGAAGCAAGAATGTTAGTAACAACAAGACAAAAAATAAAATAAAAACGAAAGAATTGAACCCAAAAGTCTTTGGGGGTGATAGCTTATATTAGAACTAAGATTTACCTTGTTAAATTTTTTAAACTTTCGTCCAAATTTCCCAAACTTCATTATTCTCAGTATTTGTACAAGATATTCCAAGTATCCCATTATCGCAAACCTTCACTTTGGTGAGTTTCACATTTTACCATTTTTTTTTGAACTCAAAAGGTATTCATCAAGTCAAGGTTTATAGGATTCTTGTCTATTAAAAAGTGCCATGTTTGCCTCACTTCAAAGTCCTTGTTTCATAAATTCATTTTTACTCAGTCATACATGGGCCTAAAGTTTTAAAAAGGAGGGTTATTGTTTGGAATTTTTTTTTTATAGGATTCTTGTCTATTAAAAAGTGCCATGTTTGCCTCACTTCAAAGTCCTTGTTTCATAAATTCATTTTTACTAGGTCATACATGGGCCTAAAGTTTAAAAAAGGAGGGTTATTGTTTGGAAATTTTTTTTTTCGAAATAATGTTTTAAAAAGGAGGGTTATTGTTTGGAATTTTTTTTTTCGAAATAATAAAATATTTATTTTATTATAATTTTGGGTAGAAATAAAATGTTATTGACTGTACAATAATGTTTCCTTTACCACTTAGTCCACATATCTAAAAGTGTACATTGCACTTCATGTAATGAAAACTTAGAGGTGATTGGAAATATAAAGAATTACATTTCTTTCTGTTAAATTTTTCATATGTTTAGCTAAGACATCAGTAATTCATTACGTTTTCATAAAAAAAGCATATAAATAGGATCACTGAAAGATATACAAGCACAACCATACAAAAGGAACAAAAATATTTATCCCGGGAAAACCCTAAAGGGAAAAACCCAGCAAAAGCTTCCTCAATATAGATGCCCCAAAAAGATAAAAGATAAAACTAGCAAGGAGATCAAAGCCTGATCCTCCTCCTTCTACAGCTACTTCTCTTCCTCACTAATGCACTGCACAAGTGAGAAGTGTATGTTCAAAATGAGGAGCACCACACCTCTATTTATATTCATCCGTTCACTTTAATTAACTCATCCGACATGTAGGCTCAAGTTAATCATGTAGGCTCGAGTTACACATGTAGGCTCAAGTAACCACACTGGGGTACTAATGACCCACCTTTACAATTAGAGGGGACTACCTCATGACTCTTATTAGTTCTTCTGATTAGAAGCATTGGGTACAAAGATAATACAAGTGGTTCTCCCGGTAGGACCATCGGGGACCACAAAAGATACATATAGAATATTCTTCGAAGTTACAATATTTCAACACTTTCTTCCTTGAGCATGTGGGATTATTGCTACTACAAAAAAATAGAAAAGGTGCTCATTCAAAAGACAAAGAACTCAAGCTTCCAGGTGTTAATACAAGTATACTTATGTGTCGAAGTAAGCACCCATAAGGTTGTTATGACTGCCAAGATAGAAATATATAGATGATTGTGGTCAGAGTTTGCCTTGTGATGAATACTTGTTCTAAGGATATCGAAGTTCATCTAGTGGAGTGCAATCTTAAAGGATTATCTCTTGCATCAATGCTTGCTCATATATTCTTTTCATTTACAGTTCATAAATTGGTGGTAATTTTTCAAGAATTAGGTCAAAAACCTTCATTGTGAAATACACTAAGGTGGAAGTTGATAGTAAAATGCACTATATATTTTCAAAGTGACCTATATTGTCACATCAAGCAATGTGTGTTAATGGATTCATTTTTTCCTAGTAGTTCCTTATTTCATTATGTAAATTCTCTAGGGAATCAAGTCATTCTTCCCCACCCAAGCAAATTGGTCGAGCTCGTACACGTGATAGTAAAGATTGAAATTTGCATTTCCTGTTGTGGAATTATTACAAAGTAGACAAGATGCCAAAGGAATATGCAATATGTTGTGGTGTGAATACCATCATTACTTCACCAAGGCGTATTAAGGATCTATGGAAAAAATAATAATATATCAACTAATGCATCATCATTGTTCTCAGTGGAGGCTAAGAGCTCAAATTCAAATAGCTAGTTGTTTTTTGTAAACTACCTCCATTATCATCACTAGCATTGATCTACAAGTAAGAGAACATGAAATAAGAGGCCTTTGTATTGGAATTCTCAGTACCTATTGCAAATTTTGTGCAATTTCTTCATCCTCTAAATATATTATTATTCCAAAATCTCTCAATATTTTATCGCTTTATACATTAGCATTGATAAAGGTGTCTCTAATCATTTCTTTCAAACCTAGAATCATCAAAAGATTCTTTGAATCACATTATTCTACCAGCCTTGCACAATCATGTTTAACTTCATCCACTTTCCCAGATTTCACTATAGAAACTAGGAGTTTTTAACAGGTGGCAGAGTATCCAGAAAGGATTATTAGAAATCCCTCCAAATCAGGATTCGATGGCATCAATATCTAGATCCTGATTTCCAGAAAGAAGATGATCACGTGACAACATCTAGTACTTTAGCATAGGAGTCTTGTATTTCTAAGCTAATTGACCATCGAATTCAATAGTTGAGAATTTTTAGGCAAAAGATCAGTTAACAACATATCCATATTATGGATTTGAAGGATCGATCCTAGCATCGTGAGGAATATTTTAAGCGTTTAAAATCCTAAAAACAACATCAGTGATCACATCCTTATTTTATGAATCGGGATTATATTCGGTTTACTTTTTAGGAAGAGGATTGGAATGAGCTCCAGATTAGAGTGAAGCATCTTGATTTGTCCCATATTTATTATAGCATATCATAGATTGCTCTATTGCTCTATTTTTAGATATTGATATGTTTTGTTTCTCATAATCTAGTAATAGCTTAGCTATTGTAATTGTTATAAATTCTACCAATTAGAATGTAATGGTTTGATATTTTTCTCTAGAAGGAGTTGGGGGTTGGACTGACGAGAGTTGGAAGTCTGGAAATTGTTTTAAAAGAGTTCAATTGTCTAGAGCATCACATGCTCAAAGATTTGAATATTTGGATGGTCTGACTGTGCACTTATTGTACTATGTGTTTTCTTCTCTATTTGAATACAAAGGAAATTTCTGCAATGCTTTGATTTTTACATAGATTCAAATTCAATTACAGTGAAGGATTTACTGTCACTTACCTGTTTCATAGATTCAAATTCAATGACAATGAAGGATTTACTGTCACTTACTTGTTTCTTGTAATTTATATAA
>LPNX010349082.1:0-20634 GCA_001517045.1 Pseudotsuga menziesii
TATATCAAAGTTCATCTAGTGTGAAATTGCATACTAGAATATAGTATAATTATTTGTAAATAACTAAATTTGAAAATGCCATACCAATTGTTGGAGACTTTTATAGTGTCATATTTGTATTCTTTCTTTTCCTTGATGATTTCTTTGAAATTTCATTTGCATCATGGTTCTTAGCATCTGAAAACATTTGTAGAAAATATTACGGTAGTTTTGAAAACAATTAAAAGCATCAATTAAAGAGTAATATGAAAACATATTTTATAACATCTCAATTCATACATATGAAGAAGATAAAGAAATCTAACCTTTAGAAGTCGCTTCTTTTGCAATTTAACTCGCATCAAACTCCATTGTTTCTGGAAACAAAACGAAAAAACTGTTACCACAATTTCAAATTATTGAAAAAAACATGAATTCAAAAATATTATAAATGCACGCATCATTCTATTTGTAAGTATATGTACAAAAACAATTGTGGAGGTCATTATACTAGCTAATCATGATGATCATTAAATGGGTCATGATAATAGCTAATCATAGTGTTAGCTTACATAAGGTAATTTTTCATCCAACATAACCACATTACGATCAAATACATTGCACCATTATGGAAATTTATTTTGAGTTAGTTTACCTTATAAGAAAATTGCATGGCGAATAAAAGTTAATATATGTTAGCTTTATTATGATAGTTTTCCATCTAGCACAACCACATTGTCATCAAATAAAAGATTCTATCTGAACATACATGTCAATTTGTTAGAGCGAAATATAACTCCATGATATTTGCTTTCACTCATCATGCCAAGTTGTTAGAGCGAAAGCTAACTCCAACTTTGTTGGAGTTAGCTTTCGCTCTAACAACTTGGCATGATGAGTGAAAGAAAATGTGTGTTATTTTTCATAAGGTAGTTTCTATTTAACACAACCACAATGTCATCAATCACATTGCATCATGATAGATATCTAGATGGAGTTAGTTTTCATTCTTCAAACAATACACAATGTGTGTTAGGTTTCATAGGGTAGTTTTCCATCTAGCACGACCACATTGCCATCAATCACATTGCACCATGATGGAAATCTAGCTGGAGTTAGCTTTCGTTCTTAAACCATTGCACGATAAGTGAAAGTTAACGTGTGTTATCTTTCATAAGGTAGTTTTCCATATAACACAACCACATTGTCATCAGTCGCATTGCACCATGATGAAAATCTAGCTGGAGTTAGGTTTCGTTCCTAAAAAATTGCATGGTGAGTGAAAACTAATGTGTGTTAGTTTTCATAAAGTATTTTTCCATCTAAAATAGGAACATTTTCATCAAATACATTACACCATGATGCAAATCTAGTTAGAGCCAGTTTTCCTTCTAACAACATGGCACGATGAGTAAAAGCCATGTGTGTTAACTCATTACACCATGATGAAAATCTAGCTGGAGTTAGTTTTCCTTCTAACTACATGGCACGATAAGTGAAAGTTAATGTGTGTTACCTTCGTAAGGTAGTTTTCTATCTAACAAGATGGCACAATGAGTAAAAGCTTATGTGTGTTGGCTCATTTCACCATTATGAAAATCTAGCTGGGGTTAGCTTTCCTTTTAACTACATGGCACGATGAGTAAACGATTATGTGTGTTAGCTCATTTCACCATGATAGAAATCTAGTTGGAGTTAGTTTTCTACTAACATGGCATGATGAGTGAAAGCTAATGTGAGTTAGCTTTTGTAAGATATTTTTCCATCTAAAAAAACTACATCGTCATCAATCACATTGCACCGTGATGGAAATCTATCTTGAGTTAGCTTTAATATTTAAATCATTGCACTGTGAGTGAAATCTAATGTGTGTAAGCCTTCATCGGGTATTTTTGAATCTAGCATGACCACATTGTCATCAATCACAATGTACCATGATGGAAATCTAGCTGGAGTTAACTTTTCTTCTAACTACATGGGACAATGAGTGAAATCTAATGTGCGTTAGCTTTCATAAGGTAGTTTTCCATCTAACACAACCACATCGTCATCGATCACATTGCACCGTGATGGAAATCTAGCTAGAGTTAGACTTCGTCCTTAAATCATTGCACGGTAAGTGACATCTAATGTGTGTTAGTATTCATAATGTATTTTTACATCTGGCACAACCATATTGTCATCAATCACAATGCACCATGATGAAAATCCAGCTTGAGTTAGCTTTCATTCTTAAAACATTGCACAATGAGTAAAACTAATGTATGCTAGCTTTCATAGGGTAGTTTTCAATCTAACACGGCCACATTGTTATCAAATACATTACACCGTGATGGAAATCTAGCTTGAGTTAGCTTTCCTTCTAACAACATGGCACTATAAGGGAAATCTTATGTGTGTTAGCTCATTACACCATGATGGAAATCTAGCTGGAGTTAGATTTTATTTTAACAACATGGCACGATTAGTGAAAACTAATGTGTGTCCACTTTCATAAGGTATTTTTCTATGTAATAAAACCACATTGTCATCAAGGACATTGCTTCGTTTTGGAAATCTAGCTGGAGTTAGATTTCAAAAAAAACCACATCGTCATCAATCACATTGCACCATGACGGAAATCTAGCTGGATTTAGCTTTAATATTTAAATCATTGCACGGTGAGTGAAATCTAATGTGTGTAAGCATTTATTGGGTATTTTTCATCTAACACGACCACATTGTCATCAATCACTATGTACCATGATGGAAATCTAGTTGGAGTTAACTTTTCTTATAACTACATGGGACAATGAGTGAAATCTAATGTGTGTTAGCTTTCATAAGGTAGTTTTTCATCTAACACAACCACATCATCATCGATCACATTGCACCGTGATGGAAATCTAGCTAGATTTAGATTTTGTCCTTAAATCATTGCACAGTAAGTGATATCTAATGTGTGTTAGTATTCATAATGTAGTTTTACACCTGGCACAACCATATTGTCATCAATCACAATGCACCATGATGAAAATATAGCTTGAGTTAGTTTTCGTTCTTAAAACATTGCACAATGAGTAAAACTAATGTATGCTAGCTTTCATAAGGTAGTTTTCCATCTAACATGGCAACATTGTTATCAAATACATTACACCGTGATGGAAATCTAGCTTGAGTTAGCTTTCCTTCTAACAACATGGCACTATAAGGGAAAGCTTATGTGTGTTAGCTCATTACACCATGATCATAATCTAGCTGGAGTTAGCTTTTATTTTAACAACATGGCATGATTAGTGAAAACTAATGTGTGTCTGCTTTCATAAGGGAGTTTTTTATGTAATAAAACCACATTGTCATCAAGGACATTGCGTCGTTTTGGAAATCTAGCTGGAGTTAGATTTCCAAAAAAACCACAACATCATCAATCACATTGCACCATGATGGAAATATAGCTGGAATTAACTTTTCTTCTAACTACATGGGACAATGAGTGAAATCTAATGTGCATTAGCTTTCATAAGGTATTTTTCCATCTAACACAACCACATCGTCATCGATCACATTGCACCGTGATGGAAATCTAGCTAGAGTTAGATTTCGTCCTTAAATCATTGCACAGTAAGTGACATCTAATGTATGTTAGTATTCATAATGTTGTTTTACATCTGGCACAACCATATTGTCATCAATAACAATGCACTATGATGAAAATCTAGCTTGAGTTAGCTTTTGTTCTTAAAACATTGCATAATGAGTAAAACTAATGTATGATAGCTTTCATAAGGTAGTTTTCCATCTAACACGGCCACATTGTTATCAAATACATTACACCGTGATGGAAATATAGCTTGAGTTAGCTTTCCTTCTAACAACATGGTACTATAAGGGAAAGCTTAGCTTATGTGTTTTAGCTCATTATACCATGATGAAAATCTAGCTGGAGTTAGATTTTATTTTAACAACATGGCACTATTAGTGAAACCTAATGTGTGTTCACTTTCATAAGGGAGTTTTCTATGTAATAAAACCACATTGTCATCAAGGACATTGCGTCGTTTTGGAAATCTAGCTGGAGTTAGATTTCATCATTAAATAGTTCCATGGTGAGGGAAATATAATGTGTAAGCTTTCATAGTGTAGTTTTTCATCTAGCACAACCACATTGTCATCAATCACAATGCACCATGATGAAAATCTAGCTGGAGTTAACTTTTGTTCTTAAAACATTGCACGCGGAGTAAACCTAATGTCTGTTAGCTTTTATAAGGTAGTTTCCATCTAACACAACCACATTGTCATCAAATACAGTACACCATGATGGAAATCTAGCTAGAGTTAGCTTTCCTTCTAAAAACATGGCACTATAAGGGAAAGCTTATGTGTGTTATCTCATTACACTGTGATAGAAATCTAGCTGGAGTTAGCTTTCATTTTAACAACAGGGCACAATGAGCTAGAATTCTAATTGTTGCCTCTTATCTGGCAACCTCTATTTTCCCATAACACATTGTTCAGGGAGTCATCCAATGCCTTAAAGGAATAGCAATTTTTAAAATTTAATTAGCAATCTCTTTTGGGAGCTTTTTTCTCATAGTCCTCCTATTTGTAGCATTTAATATCCAATATCAATTGTTTTTCAGGTACCTTATTAGTGAGGGGGACTTGTTAAACAATTTTTAATCCTTGGTGATGGGCTAGTGTTTGAACCTATGATAATATCATGAATTAAACGTACATGAGCTCAAGTGTCCTTACCTGTACATTACCCATCTGTTGGACTACCTTTCCAATGTTGCAGCAACTGCTAGCTTCCTGAGACTCATGAAGAGTTGAAATTTGGTCCAAAGGGCACAAAGCTGGATTCCCACACAGATACTGGGACTATTAAACTAAATTCTGACACTAATACTTTGTTAGGAATATATTCAACTTATAAACCTCCACAATTCGGTGTGCCTGTGGCTTTCAACAGTCCTCACAAACTAAATTCCAACTTAGCAATACCAGCAGGATCATATGGCCACTCAATTAATTTACATCAGCAGCCAAACACGTTAGTTTTAGTGGCAGTTGTATCATCATCAAATGATACTTCTGTGAGGTCTGATCTTGTGCATACATCTTCAGGTCAAAATTTGCCAACTATGGCATAGTCTGGTGGAACATTGGATCTATCAAACCTTTCACTTGGGCTGAAGAAACTAGCCTCATTTCATTGGAGGCTCTGCAAATGAAATAGTAATGGTAGCAGGTCATTATTTTTAAGACTGATTTTGATTGTATGGTCACTATCTTGCTTATTGGAGGTGTGCCTGCCAGTGCCTTAGAAGTGGTATTCTCCTTATCTTTCATTTTCTATCCTGACATGTGCCCAAAACATGTCATGTGTTTTAGGACACATTAAAAGTCATGTTCGACATTTGTCAGGTCATGTCACATGCCCGACCCATTGGACACGGACACAGAGGCCTATATGGTTGTGTCATGTTTCATAGATTTTTATGCATTTCGAATAAAATTGTATCTTGCTGGATCCGACCAATCATCTTAGCTTTCTACCTCTATAATTAAATGAAACACAATTGAACCCCTTGAAAGGAACCTAACTGAATCATATAAATTACTTAACAATAATGTCCTAAATTCAAATAATCTTTTTCAGTACCTTGTAGCCTAAGTTGGAAAGAAAGAGACATGAAAAATAAAAGACGTCACCTGCAACTAGGATTTATATATGTTGTGGTTTCCAGAATATCCATAATAGGGTGTTGTATTCATTTAGACATTTGTTTTGGCTCCTGTAGAATCTTTGTTTTGGATTTCAACATTCCTCACAAACTAAATTCCAACTCAGCAATACCAGCATGATCATATGGCCACTCAATTAATTTACATCAGCAGCCAAACACGTTAGTTTTAGTGGCAGTTGTATCATCATCAAATGCTACTTCTGTGAGGTCTGATCTTGTGCATACATCTTCAGGTCAAAATTTTCCAACTATGGCACAATCTGGTGGAACATTGGATCTATCAAACCTTTCACTCGGGCTAAAGAAACTAGCCTCATTTCATTGGAGGCTCTGCAAATGAAATAGTAATGGTTATGGCTAAGAATATTATTGCTGGTTCAATCAAGGATCACATCATACCATAGGTGTCCTCCCTAAAGACACCTAAATCTATGTTTGATGCCCTAACCAAACTATTAAAGGAAAGAACATAAATAGGAAGATGAATTTGAGGAACCAGTTGAAGAATGTGGAGACCATACAATATTAATTCACAAGGGTCTCCCAAATCAAAGAACAACTTGAAGCAGTGGATGAAGAAGTGGAGAATGAAGAGATTGTAATGACCACCTTGAATGGTCTCCCTAGGACATTGGACTCTTTCATTAAAGGGATCTATTCCAGAAAGAATTTAGTTAAGTTCAGGAGACTTTGGGAAGAATTCTTACAAGAAGAAGCTCGGATAGAAGCTTGAGAAGAAAAGATGGGAAGTGAAGATAAAGCTCTCATAGTTCAATCTAAGAAACCTAGAAGGGACCATCATCACCATCATCATTCTAAAGGTAAGTGTTTCCACCTTTCACACACCTGGGTCACGTGGCAGAAATATTCAAGCCACTCAGTGTGTCCTTGGGGGCAAGTCTCGAGTCAAGGCTATCACCTTGTTCTTGACTCCTCCGTTTAGGCTCAACTCCTAACGAAGCCAAGGGGGGTAGACCCTATTAAGTTACTAAGGATGATTTCTTAGTGGGGTGATGTTGAACTAAATCAATTATTTAGGAGTTTGAATATTTTAACTATAAACAATTAAAGATGACAAGATACGAAGATAAACACACGAAAACACAAAGTTGATACACAATATATATATATAAAGCAAAAATGACGAGTGCCTTAAAAGGGAGTCAAATCGAAAGATCAATATGCTTGCATGTGCTTGGAGTGAATGTTTTGCGATTACATCTTGGTATGTTTTAAGTTAAAATTGAAGTATGAGTTGTTTAAATTAGGCTAAGGGGGGACTCCAGATATACCCGAGAGTACTTGGAGTATGTCCAAAACAAACCTTCACGACTACCTGCAAGGAATATGTGTGTTGAAATCGAGTCTCTGGGGATATTGTTCATAACGCACCCGTTAGGGTGTGACAGAGATTGGCGCCCTGAGGTCACTTTTCAGAAGTTCCCGCTTCCTTTGGGTATTTTGCCACCGTAAAGGTTTGGTCGAGGTGTTGGATTTTCACCTAATGGTTTGTCAATTGGGGAAGGTGAGTCCTAATTATGCTAGTCACCCAAGTGATTTTGATACAGCTTGACTGATCGGACGAACCGCAGCCAAGTGCAGAGCATACACACTAGAGTCTTGTAAATTTTAATAAGTTTTAAGCTGTATGTTCTTGTTTAAAAGAAAATCCTCCAAGAACCTCTTTCGATCCAAGTGGATCTCAATCGGGAATTGAGGAGGGGTTAATTTTAAAGTTGCTGATAAACAAATGATGAAGAATAAAACAACTACACAATCTAGTTTTCTGATTAATCCTACCACGAATCTCTTTCCCCTTGCGGGTCACTCGGGAAATCATGGGGTAAGTATTATGATTACTTTGAAATGTAAGATATGGAATATGGAATTAACAACAAGATCAAGTATACTACCCTACAATTCAGATCAATTCTAGTGGAAAAGAAATAAGAAAAAAGAAAAAGACGAAAAATGGCACCGACGCGAATCCCCCCAGGGGGGATGGGGAATGGGCTCGAAAGAGCCTATTCAAAGAATGATTTTATTACAACAGTTAAAATATCATAGCACTAATAAATCAGAACTTTATTGGTCCTTATATAGGCTGAAACCAAGATATTACAGTTTATACAAAAAATTTACAAATTATGTGACAAAAGAGAGACCCCTGGGGGGATTTGAGCGCTCCAAAAGCCACTTTGGACAGCAGCTTCCCTTCTTCTCTGTCAGACATGATAAATGACAGCGAGTGAGTTAGAATAAAAAATTCCTGAAAGAACTTTAAGAGTACCTTTGGGTTTGCCTACTTTATCTCAAAAAATAATGAAATTAAACTAGCTAAAACGGCGAACAGGGAACCAAGGAAAGCAAGCTTTCCTTGGGATATTGGCTTGCTGTTTGTGCAGCCAATTAAAAGCACTGATATTGCAGAATATTGAAATTATCAAATAGCAAATGAACCTACCTTAACAGCAAGCTATGAATTTTCACTAAATTGCTTGCGGAAATAAGGTACTTTTAGCTAGATCTCTTGAAATTGAACTTTAAGTGCAAAATGAAACTAAGATCTAGAAATTGGAAGGGATATTGCTAATTATATCTATGTGTTTTTTTATTGATGAGATAGATCATATTAAATAGAAACCTTTAAAGTAACCAGTTTGAGGAAAGTTTAATAATTTTTAAAGGAGGAAGAGAGAGAAAGAGTGTGTGAAGCCTGGGAATGTTGGGCTTTGGATTCTGCATTGGTGGAACACCAAGGGACTATGTCATTCATAAGATACTAAATATGAGGAAGATTCAAACCAGCTCAACCTCTTCTACCAGCGAGATCACCTACAACTTAAAGAATCCTTGCATAAACAGATGGTTAAAACATAGGTGCTGCCGAAAGAGATGATTGGAAAGCATGAAATTAAACTTAAAATACATACAAATCCAATAGATCTGGAACAAGCAGCAGTAAGAGCATAAATCAAACTAGAATAAACTCTTACCCTAACAGGAGGGAGCTCTCTCCTTCAAGGCCAACAATTAACCAACAAAGTAATGATAAACAAAAGCAGATTATATCTCATAAGCATTTGACAATCAACATCCACACATGAAGAGCATTACACCATAGATCTTTCCTCCAAAGCTTCTTTATTCTAGAATGAAAAAACAATACAGTAGAAGAGCAACAACACCTCAATCCCAGTTCTAACTCGCTTGGAAGAGGAGGTTGTGCCTGGACATATACAATTTACAGGCCATCTAGCCCAGGGGGGGCGCAACTACTCATTGAATCAAGTGAAATCAATTGATGGAGAGTCCATCATTCCCTGATCTGTGTTTAGCTGAGCCAGATCTGAGTCTCACTAAGTGCAATTGTCAATCGGGGGGCTGATCTGACTGACACCTCAACCTGTTGACTGAAGAATCCACCAAAAATCATCCAGTTGAGCCAAAAACGTGTTGAGGAGAGAGGGAGGGCGAAATTCCCCATAAAGTATGCTCAAGATCAACTCTGGATCTAATTTGATCACCTCCTTCAGTCAGGGATTTTTCAGATCCAGTCAATATGCTCCAGATCTGATTGATTTCAGTCAAATCGGTTGAGAATCCATTGATTTATTGATTTTGGATTTGCTCCATTATTCATCAATTTATTAATTAAAATAATCAATAATTGATTTTTGGGTCTTTATGACCTGAGTGATGGAAGATCACTCAAAACATAGGAAATAGTGGGTCCATGGGTTTACATGGTGCTCTTAGCTTTAAAATGAGCACCTACATGACTGAAATTAATTATTTGGCCCACTTTTATTACAAAATCAATTTTTTCAAATAAACTATTAAAAAAATAGCCTAAGTTTTTGAAAAATTAAAATTTAATAAAAAACACTGAAAAACCTAAAAAATTGAAAAATTGAAAAACACTTAGGGGGACTTAGACATATTCATATGACTCAAAAATGATGTCTAGCATGCTTACATATTGACACATAGACTCTAATAACCTCATTAGGCCCAAACGCCAAGCCAACCACCCCAACTTTGGAGGTATGGAGTGAAAAACTCATAAATTATCAGTCATTTATTCAACAACCAATAATAACCAAGGGAAAAAACACCCTGGGCTGATTGGATTGACAAATGAAGTCTAAGAGACTGAGTCTTTTATAGATACTATCATGCTAGAACATTTATTACAATTTCCCCATGGGGTATGAACATGTGATATGATACAACAAGCACTTCCCAGAAGTACTTCCAAAGGTCTTTTTGAAGTCTGAACAAGTTAGCCCTGTCCGGTTCACCGGGC
This sequence comes from Pseudotsuga menziesii, assembly GCA_001517045.1. Classification (NCBI taxonomy): domain Eukaryota; kingdom Viridiplantae; phylum Streptophyta; class Pinopsida; order Pinales; family Pinaceae; genus Pseudotsuga; species Pseudotsuga menziesii. Next base: position 10,021 of record LPNX010349082.1, read on the forward strand.
TCACTTGATAAAAACCACTAAGTACAACTTAGGTGGTAACATTCTGGCTCCAACTGTGGGACGTGTGCTTGATCTAGTCTTTAAGGCAAGGAGAGGATACGAGAACACCAGAATCTCTGTTTTATATACCCTGCAAAAACATCTCAACTTGACAAGAAAAACCTCAGTAGCATAAGTTTTATGAAAAACCAAATGAACCATTAAGCTGATTTATTTAAACAAAATAGATGTAACTAACTAAAAGAAGCAAAGTTTTATTATAGCTAAAAATAGAAATGCAGAAAGTAAATGCTCTCTTTCAAAGAGCTTATTTTCCTACTCTAAGCATGATATAAAATGGGTTAAGTGTAATCAGAAATCCAATGTAACCACCTAAGAATTTTATTAACATAATTTTTTTTTCCTTGTCTTTGGTTACCAGCCAAAGTAAGGATACTTTATTCAGAAAATGCAAACCTGCGTGATGATCCAGAAGGGGCGGGATGGATGGGAGACCATAGGCATGAATAATTTCGTCAAACTTCCTCCCAAACTGGTAAGTGCTTGCGCAGGCTTCTTCTATCCATGACTGAATAGGGTTGATGTACAAATTGGAATGATGAGGCAGATTGACTACACCATCATACTGATCATCAAGGCTTACCGGATGATAATTCACTGTATAAGCCCCAAGAAGCTCCAAGTCATGAGGAAACCCTATATTTGAAGCTGATAGTTGAGACTGATATTCTAATAACTGCATCACATCTATCTTTTCACAAAACTGCTTCTCCATGTCTTCATTACTGATACTCTTGTGTGGCTCTGCATGATATGACTCTGAATGATCATATAAGAGTTTTGAATGCTGCTTTTCCATACTAGGATTTTCCAAGGTCTCCAGATTCATGCTTCCCTCTATGGAAGTATAGTAGATTGGACTTCCACAAATCTCTAAACAGACACTCCCTTTTCTGGATATAACATAGATAGGATTCTTAATAAGATATCCACAAAAATCCCAATAGTCATCACCATTATCTATGTTAAATGTGATGGATTCCCCATTGCTGATATCAGGTTCTGATATCGAGTTCTCTTTGTCTTCACTAATGATATCGATATATGTCTCAAACTGATCATGTGGATAAAATACATGCTCCTTTTTCATATCAAAGTTTCCCAAGGCCACATGGTCCATGCTCTCTCCTTTAGATATGCCATAGATAGAAAATCAACAAAACCATCAAAAGTTTTTGGTTCATTATTTTCCTCTTTATCCATGTCATAGACCAGATTTTCCATGAATTTCTAGGACTCCTCATCAATATCTTTGTCAAGGATAAGGGAGTATTCATCACTTGTATCATGCTCCAAGCTATACTTGTCCTCATTTTCATACTCATCTTCTTCAGAGAAAAGGACACAAGGTAGTAAACCTTCTAGACTGTCATCATTATATGGAGAACACATAGGAGTCCCATCATGTATATTAGAGTTTTCATCATAATTTTCACTATAAGATTCTGCAATGGTTTCATCCTCAGGCTTGTACTGTTTAGATGGTGACAAAGGGTAGGCCTGGCCTACCATGTATATATGATTAGGCTTGCTTGAATTTGTTTCCTCATTACTGACCTCTGCCGTCCCATGTTCTATAATCTGATTTGCTATGTAGCAAGTGCTTTCTGGGTGGAATTGCTCACAAGGTCTACACCAAGGAATTACTTCATATACCATGTTAGTTGAGTCTAATTCGTTTGGAATCCTAGGCTCTTGCTGAGGAAACTTTTTTTGATACACTTGATTCTATTTTGGCTGGAAATTCCTAGGTCCATTATTTCTCTCCAGTGTGACTATTCTGTTTTGGATTTTATTCATTTGCGCAGAATGGTCTGCCATGAATTGGTTCTGACTAGTCATCACCTTTTGAAACATGCTAGCTATTTTTTCCATGGGGTCTTTAGAGGTTTCCTTTTCCTCTAATTCAATGGCCTTTCCCTTTTCTTTGTTTAACGAAGTATTTCCCCTAGTGTAACCTGGAATGTTGGATTTGCCTGAAGACTGCATATTCTTTTCTATTTTCTCAACCAATTCCTGAGCAGTTTTTAGATCGGCTGGCTCTTTGTCCCTTAACTGGTACCTCAAATCACCAGTGAAAGCTTTGATGTAATATATGAGGATGGAGGCATCGCTTGGCTTGATTTCTCTAGGGAAGTCCGCAACCACACGCCTCAACTTAATATTAAATTCATCAATGGTTTCATTCTCCATCTTCTTTATGTTATGGAGGGCAGCAAGCAGATGTCTTGGTTCTTTCTTTTCCCCCCATTTCTTCTTAAACCCCTCTAGGAAATCACTAAGAGTTTTATACGAATCATCACCAAGGTTTTCATACCACTCCGCAGCATCATCCTCTAAGGATAAAGAAAAGAGATTCATTTTGATATCTTCATGGTTAGAGGCAACATCATCACAATAACTGACTAGGTGCCTTTCAAACTTTCGGAGATGAGTCTTGGCAGTGGTGGAATTATTTCCCTTGAACCTGGGGAGCTTCTTGATTGCATCTTTCGGAATGGCATGGGGAGCACCTGCTATCTGAGAAAAGTCAAGGGGTTTGAATAATTCCATCTTTTCTTGAGATTGGTGAACATGACTCTCTACAAAAATGTGATGGATATCTGAGAGGGATTGGTCTCCTAAATCTTCAAGGTTTCTACGAGAAGTGTATCTATTCAATATTTCCCTAATAAACCTTTCAGGATCGGGGAGAGGATTGAATAATTGTCGATGCTTTCTTCGGGTAGAAATTCTTGAAGGGATGTTAGAGAGTGGAGTAGCCAGATGGATCGAGTTTTAATTTTTATGTTTTTTAAAGACTAGATCAATCAAATTTTTTTTTTTAAATCTTTTTAGTTGTTTAGAAAAAAGTTAAGCTAAGTCGTACTCGGGAATAAAAAGATTTATCCCCGGCAACGGCATCAAAAAGTGTTGCTGCCTTTCACACAGCTGGGTCACGTGGCAGAAATCTTCAAGCCACTCAGTGTGTCCTTAGGGGCAAGTCTCGAGTCAAGGCTGTCACCTTGTTCTTGACTCCTCCGTTTAGGCTCAACTCCTAACGAAGCCAAGGGGGGTAGACCCTATTAAGTTACTAAGGATGATTTCTTAGTGGGGTGATGTTGAACTGAACCAATTATTTAGGAGTTTGAATATTTTAACTATAAACAATTAAAGATGACAAGATACGAAGATAAACACACGAAAGCACAAAGTTGATGCACAATATATATATATATATATAAAGCAAAAATGACCAGTGCCTTAAAATGGAGTCAAATCAAAAGATCAATATGCTTGCATGTGCTTGGAGTGAATGTTTTGCGATTGCATCTTGGTATGTTTTAAGTTAAAATTGAAGTATGAGTTGTTTAAATTAGGCTAAGGGGGGACTCCAGATATATCCGAGAGTACTTGGAGTATGTCCAAAAAAAACCTTCACGGCTACCCGCAAGGAATATGTGGGATGAAATGGAGTCTCTGGGGCTATTTTTCGTAACGCACCCGTTAGGGTGTGACAGATATCGGTGCCCCAAGGTCACTTTTTAGAAGTTCCCGCTTCCTTTGGGTATTTTGCCACCGTAAAGGTTTGATCGAGGTGTTGGATTTTCACCTGATGGTTTGTCAATTGGGGAAGGTGAGTCCTAATTATGCTAGTCAGCCAAGTGCTTTTGATATAGCTTGACTGATCGGACGAACCACATCCAAGTGTAGAGCATACACACTCTTGTCTTGTAAATTTTAATAAGTTTTAAGCTGTATGTTCTTGTTTAAAAGAAAAGCCTCCAAGAACCTATTTCGATCCAAGTGGATCTCAATCGGGAATTGAGGAGGGGTTAATTTTAAAGTTTCTGATAAACAAATGTTGAAGAATAAAACAACTACACAATCTGGTTTTCTGATTAATCCTACCACGAATCTCTTTCCCCTTGCCGGTCACTCGGGAAATTGTGGGGTAAGTATTATGATTACTTTGAAATGTAAGATATGGAATATAGAATTAAAAACAAGATAAAGTATACTACCCTGCAATTCAGATCAATTCTATTGGAAAATAAATAAGCAAAAAGAAAAAGACGAAAAATGGCACCGACGCGAATCCCCCCAGGGGGGGATGGGGAATGGGCTCGAAAGAGCCTACTCAAAGAATGATTTTATTACAGCAGTTACAATATCAAAGCACTAATAAATCAGAACTTTCTTGGTCCTTATATAGGCTGAAACCAAGATATTATAGTTTATGCAAAAAATTTACAAATTATGTGACAAAAGAGAGACCCCTGGGGGGATTTGAGCGCTCCAAAAGCCACTTTGGACAAAAGATTCCTTTCTTCTCTGTCAGACCTACTAAATGAAATTGATCAAGTTAGAATAACAAATGCCCGAAAGCACTTTAAGAGTACCTTTGGGTCAGCCTACTTTATCTCAAAAAATAATGAAATTAAACTAGCTAAAACGGCGAACAGGGAACCAAGGAAAGCAAGCTTTCCTTGGGATATTGGATTTCTGTTTGTGCAGCCAATTAAAATCACTGATATCGCAGAATATTGAAATTATCGAACAGCAAATGAAACTACCTTAACAACAAGCTATGAATTTTCACTAAATTGCTTGCGAAAATAAGGTACTTTTAGCTAGATCTCTTGAAATTGAACTTTAAGTGCAAAATGAAACTGAGATCTAGAAATTGGAAGGGATCTTGCTAATTAGATATATGTGTGTTTTTCTTGATGAGATATATCAGATTAAAAAGAAACCTTTAAAGTAACCAGTTTGAGGAAAGTTTAATAATTTTTAAAGGAGGAAGAGAGAGAAAGAGTGTTTGAAGCCTGGGAATGTTGGGCTTTGGATTATTCTTTGGTGGAACACCGAGGGACTATGTCATTCATAAGATACTGAATATGAGGAAGATTCAAAGCAGCTCAACCTTTTCTACCAGCGAGATCACCTGCAACTTAAAAAATCCTTGCACAAACAAATGGTTAAAACATAGGTGCTGCCGAAAGAGATGATTGGAAAGCATGCAATTAAACTTAAAATACATACAAATCCAATAGATCTAGAACAAGCAGCAGTAAGAGCATAAATAAAACTAGAATAAAATCTTACCCTAACAGGAGGGAGCTCTCTCCTTCAAGGCCAACAATTAACCAGCAAAGCAATGATAAACAAAAGTAGATTATACCTCATAAGCATTTGACAATCAACATCCACACATGAAGAGCATTACACCATAGATATTGCCTCCAAAGCTTCTTTATTCAAGAATGAAAAAACAATACAGTACAAGAGCAACAGCACCTCAATCCCAGTTCTAACTCACTTGGAAGAGGAGGCTGTGCCTGAATATATACAATTTACAGGCCATCTAGCCCAGTGGGGGTGCAATTACTCATGGAATCAAGTGAAATCAACTGATGGAGAGTCCATCAATCCCTGATCTGTGTCTAGCTGAGCTAGATCTGAGTCTCACTGAGTGCAACTGTCAATCGGGGGGTTGATCTGACTGACACCTCAACCTGTTGACTGAAGAATCCACCAAAAATCATCCAGTTGAGCCAAAAACGTGTTGAGGAGAGAGGGAGGGCGAAATTCCCCATAAAGGATGCTCAAGATCATCTCTGGATCTGATTTGATCACCTCCTTCAGTCAAGGATTTGTCAGATCCAGTCAATCTGCTCCAGATCTGATTGATTTCAGTCAAATCGGTTGAGAATCCATTGATTTATTGATTTTGGATTTGCTCCATTATTCATCAATTTATTAATTAAAATAATCAATAAATGACTTTTGGGGATTTTTGACCCGAGTGATGGAATATCACTCAAAACTTAGGAAATAGTGGGTCCATGGGTTTACATGGTGCTCTTAGCTTTAAAATGAGCACCTACATGACTGAAACTAATTATTTGGCCCACTTTTATTACAAAATCATTTTTTTCAATTAAACTATTCAAAAAATAGCCTAAGTTTTGGAAAAATTAAAATTTAATAGAAAACACTGAAAAAACTAAAAAATTGAAAACTTGAAAAACACCTAGGGGGACTTAGACATGTTCATATGACTCAAAAATGATGTCTAGCATGCTTACACATTGACACATAGAATCTAATAACCTTATTAGGCCCAAATGCCAAGCTGACCACCCCAACTTTGGAGGTATGGAGTGAAAAACTCAGAAATTATCAGTCGTTTATTCAACAACCAATAATAACCAAGGGAAAAAACACCCTGGGCTGATCGGATTGACAAATGAAGTCTAAGAGACCGAGTCTTTTACAGACACTATCATGCTAGAACATTTATTACAATTCTGCCATGGGGTATGAACATGTGATATGATACAACAAGCACTTCCCAGAAGTACTTCCAAAGGTCTTTATGAAGTCCGAACAAGTTAGCCCTGTCCGGTTCACCGAGCTCACTTGATAAAAACCACTAAGTACAACTTAGGTGGTAAAATTCTAGCTCCAACTGTGGGACGTGTGCTCGATCTGGTCTTTAAACAAGGAGAGGATACGAGAACACCAGAATCTCTGGTTTATATACCCTGGAAAAACATCTCAACTTGACAAGAAAAACCTCAGTAGCACAAGTTTTATGAAAAAACAAATGAACCCTTAAGCTGATTTATTTAAACAAAATAGATGTAACTAACTAAAAGAAGCAAAGTTTTATTATAGCTAAAAATAGAAATGCAGAAAGTAAATGCTCTCTTTCAAAGAGCTTATTTTCCTACTCTAAGCATAATATAAAATGGGTTAAGTGTAATTAGAAATCCATGTAACCACCTAAGAATTTTATTAACATAAATTTTTTTTTCCTTGTCTTTGGTTACGAGCCAAAGTAAGGATACTTTATTTAGAAAATGCAAACCTGCGTGATGATCCAGAAGGGGCGGGATGGATGGGAGACCATAGGCATGAATAATGTCGTCAAACTTCCTCCCAAACTGGTAAATGCTTGCGTAGGCTTCTTCTATCTATGACTGGATAGGGTTGATGTACAAATTGGAATGATGAGGCAGATTGACTACACCATCATACTGATCATCAAGGCTTACCGGATGATAATTCACTGTATAAGACCCAAGCAGCTCCAAGTCATGAGGAAACCCTATATGTGAAGATGATAGTTGAGACTGATATTCTAATAACTGCATCACATTTGTCTTTTCACAAAACTGCTTCTCCATGTCTTCATTACTGATACTCTTGTGCGGCTCTGCATGATATGACTCTGAATGATCATATAAGAGTTTTGAATGTTGCTTTTCCATACTAGGATTTTCCAAGGTCTCCAGATTCATGCTTCCCTCTATGGAAGTATAGTAGATTGGAATTCCACAAATATCTAAATAGACACTCCCCTTGCTGGATATAGCATAGATAGGATTCTTAATAAGATATCCACAAAAATCCGAATAGTCATCACCATCATTTATGTTAAATGTGATGGATTCCCCATTGCTGATTTCAGGTTCCGATATCGAGTTCTCTTTGTCTTCACTACTGATATCGATATATGTCTCACACTGATCATGTGGATAAAATACATGCTCCTTTTTCATATCAAATTTTCCCAAGGCCACATGGTCCATGCTCTTTCCTTTAGATATGCCATAGATAGAAAAATCAACAAAACCATCAAAATTTTTTGGTTCATTATTTTCCTCTTTATCCATGTCATAGACCGTATTTTCCATGAATTTCCAGGACTCCTCATCAATATCTTTGTCAGGGATAAGGGAGTCTTCGTCACTTGTATCATGCTCCAAGCTATACTTGCACTACTACATTTCGATTCAAAATCCGACGGAAAAATCCGACGGTGCGTGGATTTCTCTTTTTAAACTTGCCAAAAATCACAAGCATACATTTTTTTTTTGTAAATGTGGCCACAAGCGTCGGTTAAGCGACGGTGCCTTTCTCTCAAAATTGAAAATTTATTTCAAAATGGATCCATCCCTTAACCGACGGATCCTTTCTCTCAAAAGCGAAAATTTCTCTCAAAATGGCGCACGTTTTTTTGGTTGCTCATTTTTCATGTGTCAGTTCTTTAAGAACTTTTGTGAGTTCCTTTTTTGGGCTCGAGTATACGAAGGATTGAGTAGAAAAAGGCCTTCAGTGTACTCTGGTCTGTCTGAACCATCATTATTTTTCGTTGGGCGAGGAGCTCTCCAATGGTGAAGACCACATTTCTGTATCAACAGCACAACGTTTTATTGCAAAGGAGATCAGCCACAATCGAAGGAACACGATCAAAACCAACTTGGGTGCTGCATGCACTGCACTTTAAGCTGAAGGGTAATTGTTCCTTTCTTCTTTTCCCTCCTGCAAATCTAAATGATTATATTGTTTCATGCTAAAAAAACAAATTCTATAACAGAGAGAAGGGAATAACATTAAAATCAATGGAGGTACAGAGGAATCTGTAGAGAAAAAAAAGCTGCAAATTACATCTGAGTTACACCCAGACGAACAGAAGACCAGAATTGCCTTCCACTAAGCCATAAGTTTTTTCAAAATGAAACGCATTAAAGCCGATGACGACAAGACACCAGAACAAAAATCCCATGAAGCCATATTCAACTTTTGCGTTTATTCAGGCCTGGACTTCAATATTGTTAGGTCTCCTTATTTTCAAGCCATGATTGATGCGATTGCCCTATGTGGCCCTGGTTACACAAGCCCTTCTCCTGAGGCTCTTAAAGGCAGGATATTAGCAGAGGCTGTCCAGGAGGAGAAGGACAATATTGCCGAGCTCTGCACTTCTTGGGCAAAGACAGGCTGCACGATTATGTCTCATAGGTGGACTGATAGCGAGGATAGGACCATTTTGGATATTCTTGTTTATTGTCCAATAGGCATTGCCTTTCTTAAATCCGTGGATGCTTCCGACTAAGTTAAGAGTGCCTCATTGCTATTTGAATTGTTTGAGTCAATTGTGTTGGAGGTGGCGGTTGAGCATGTTGTTCAATTTGTGTCAGACAATGCTTCTTCTATTTTCACTGCCGCTGGCAAACTCCTAATGGACAAATACCCCACTCTTTTTTGGACTCCTTGTGTAGCTGATTATCTGGATCTAATGCTAGAGAATGTTGGGAAAATCGAATGGGTGAAATTTGTTATGGATAAGGCAAAGTATATAACAAGATACATTTATAATCATGCAAGGCTTTATAACTTAATGAGGGAACATACCGAGAACAAAGAGATTGCCCAGCTTTTTCCCCCTGTTATTAGTCATTTTGCAACCAATTTCATCCTCTTGCAATCCCTTTGTGCCTATGAGTATAACCTTAAGAGAATGGTTCTGAGCGACGAGTGGAATAACTCACATTACAGTAAAACTGCGGAAGGCAAAGCTGTCGAGAAGGTTATCTTCCAATTTCCTTTTTGGAGGGATGCTGTTGAGGTGGTCGCTATTTCAGAGCTTTTGGTGAAGGTGCTTAGGATGGTGGATGTAGATAAAGCCCAAATGGGCTATATATATGACGCTCTGGATGCGGATAAAGCCCAAATGGGCTATATATATGAGGCTCTAGATGCGGAAAAAGAGTCCATTCCAGCTAAATTTCAGGGCAGGGAGGACAAATACCTACATGTAAGTGAAAATATGGACTTCGGGTGGCAGCTTGAGTTTTATGAACCGTTGCATGTAGCTGGGTACTATCTTAACCCACCTTTCTTTTATGATAAGTCCTTACATGTTAATAGTAGGTTGACAGAAAGTGTATTCCAATGCATTGAGAGAATGTACCTTGATGATATAACTCGAGCTTCCATCGTTCAACAACTTCAGGAGTATAGGGATGCCAGTGGTTTATTTGGTTCTGCTGTGGTTATCCAATTTCGAAAGAGAATTTCAGCAAGTAAATTTCTTTTCCTTATGATTTGATCTACATATTCTAATTTCATGGAAATTCATTTTGATTTAAGTTCTTAAAAAAATTCATTTAACAATTATTTTACAATTGTCGTATGGCATATACTAGGTTTATGGTGGGAGAACTTTGGCAGCGAAACACCTGAACTCCAAAGGTTCGCGGTCAGAGTATTGAGCCAGATATGCAATGTTTCAAGATGTGAACATAGATGGAGTACGCTTGAGGATCTACACTCTAAGAAGCGCAACAAGTTGGCACAAAAACATATTGAAGATCTAGTGTTTGTGCAGTACAATCTTCGACTCCATAGCAAACAATTGGAAGTGTCTAACAGCATTGAAGCCATCCCACTGTTTGAGGTAGATCCAACTTCAGAGTGGATTGTTGAGACAGAGGAGTCAACCTTTAAGAACGAGGACCTCAACTGTATAGACAGTGATGGAGACATAGATAACAAGTCAGATAGAAAGTCATTAACATCATCAGGGTTAGTTGCAGGCTCTTCCCATTCATGCAGCTAGAAGTTGCCACTAATTATACTTGTCCTTGTACTTACTGTCATACTGTGGTCCATTTGGCAACATATGTGGATTTTGGACTCTAAAATGTATACAAGAAAACTGTTTCCTCTTTAAATTAATTAGTTTTGCAACCTTTATACTATTATATATCTGGATTTTATAAC
>LPNX010349082.1:28283-79747 GCA_001517045.1 Pseudotsuga menziesii
GGCAAACAAGTCAAATCAAACCGAAAATGCTGTCCAAACTGCTAAGTCAATATGCAAAGAGGAATTTGGATTTTATCTATGTATTCAAAGATAGAAAACCACAACATTCCCCAATGCAATGCAACTCAGTCTCACACACACCAACCAATACAACAACTATAATTACATATTTATATGGCAAATACCCAACTTTTTATCAACAATAGCGAAGGAGGCGGGGGGAGTTTTCACAGAAATCGATGAATTTCTTTCCCAATCCAGACTAGTCACACAATCCATAATGGGAAAATCCATATGGCGAACGCCTCCATCCTCAAACACAGGTCTCCGGATCGAATTTAAGTGGGTCCTCCATCTTTATAATATTTACAATTGTATGTTTTTCCCTGACATGGCTGTTGTTTTCCTTATCTTCTTCATCCTTGGCCTGGCTCCTGGTGTCGTTCTCGAAGAACCCACTCTGCCCTTTTGCCCTTGCCCTTCTCTTCCTGAAGTGGCATTCATATGGCTGGAAAAATGCATGGCCGCTAACTTTGGGTGGTCTGAAACTCTTGTTCTTCAATAATATAGTTTCACATCTTCAAGCATCTGCCTCAATCATATAGTTTCACATATTCAAGCATCCGCATTTGTATTTTTTTTTTAAAAACAGTTTTAACCGTCGCTTAAGCGACGACCTATAAATGATTTTGTTTTAAAAACAGCTTTATCCGTCGCTTAACCGACGTCTTATCCGTCACTTATGCGATGGCCTGCAGGCGATTTAAAAAAAAAACTTCAATATGAGCTAGTTTAATATGAATTATATGTCGGATAACCGACGATTTACATTTAACCGATGGTAAACTGATCTGTCACTTAACCGACGGATTGGAAAGATGTCGGATCACCGACAGAAAGCCACTGACGCTTAAAAAAAATCATAGTGTCGTACATGCGACATGGAAGTGTCGAAAATCCAACAATACGGCCGTCGGATTTTTGGTCGAAATGTAGTAGTGTTGTCCTCATTTTCATACTCATCTTCTTCAGAGAAAAGGTCACAAGGTAGTAAACCTTCTAGACTATCATCATTATATGGAGAACACATAGGAGTCCCATCATGTATATTACATTTTTCATCATAATTTTCACTATAATATTCTGCAATGGTTTCATCCTCAGGCTTGTACTGTTTAGATGGTGACAAAGGGTAGGCCTGGCCTACCATGTATATATGATCAGGCTCGCTTGAATTTGTTTCCTCATTACTGACCTCCGCCGTCCCCTATTCTATAATCTGATTTGCTATGTAGCAAGTGCTTTCTGGGTGGAATTGCTCACAAGGTCTACACCAAGGAATTACTTCATATACCATGTTAGTTGAGTCTAATTGGTTTGGAATCCTAGGCTCTTGCTGAGGAAACTTATTTTGATACACTTGATTCTGTTTTGGCCGGAAATTCCTAGGTCCATTATTTCTCTCCAGTGTGACTATTCTGTTTTGGATTTTATTCATTTGCGCAGAATGGTCTGCCATGAATTGGTTCTGACTAGTCATCACCTTTTCAAACATGCTAGCTATTTTTTCCATGGGGTCTTTAGATGTTGCCTTTTCCTCTAATTCAATGGCCTTTCCCTTTTCTTTGTTTAATGAAGTATTTCCCCTAGTGTAACCTAGAATGTTGGATTTTCCTGAAGACTGCATATTCTTTTCTATTTTCTCAGCCAATTCCTGAGCAGTTTTTAGATCGGCTGGCTCTTTGTCCCTTAACTGGTACCTCAAATCACCAGTGAAAGCTTCGATGTAATATATGAGGATGGAGGCATCCCTTGGCTTGATTTCTCTAGGGAAGTATGCAACCACACGCCTGAACTTAGTATTAAATTCATCAATGGTTTCATTCTCCATCTTCTTTATGTTATGGAGGGCAGGAAGCAGATGTCTTGGTTCTTTCTTTCCCCCCCATTTCTTCTTAAAACTCTCTAGGAAATCACTAAGAGTTTTATACGAATCATCACCAAGGTTTTCATGCCACTTCGCAGCATCATCCTCTAAGGATAAAGCAAAGAGTTTCATTTTGATATCTTCATGGTTAGAGGCAACATCATCACAATAAATGACTAGGTGCCTTTCAAACTTTCGGAGATGAGTCTTGGCAATGGTGGCATTATTTCCCTCAAACCTGGGGAGCTTCTTGATAGCATCTTTCGGAATCGCATGGGGAGTACCTGCTATCTGATAAAAGTCAAGGGGTTTGAATAATTCCGTCATTTCTTGAGATTGGTGAACATGACTCTCTACAAAAATGTGATGGATATCTGAGAGGGATTGGTCTCCTAAATCTTCAAGGTTTCTACGAGAAGTGTATCTATTCAATCTTTCCCTAATAAACCTTTCGGGATCAGGGAGAGGATTGAATCATTGTCGGTGGTTTCTTCGGGTAGAAATTCTTGAAGGAATGTTAGACAGTGGAGTCGCCAGATGGATCGAGTTTTAATTTTTATGTTTTTTAAAGACTAGATCAATCAAATTTTTTTTTATTTATCTTTTTAGTTGTTTAGAAAAAAGTTAAGCTAAGGCGTACTCGGGAATAAAAATATTTATCCCCGACAACGGTGCCAAAAAGTATTGCTGCCTTTCACACACCTTGGTCACATAGCAGAAATATTCAAGCCACTCGGTGTGTCCTTGGGGGCAAGTCTCGAGTCAAGGTTGTCACCTTGTTCTTGACACCTCCGTTTAGGCTCAACTCCTAACGAAGCCAAGGGGGGTAGACCCTATTAAGTTACTAAGGATGATTTCTTTGTGGGGTGATGTTGAACTGAATCAATTATTTAGGAGTTTGAATATTTTAACTATAAACAATTAAAGATGACAAGATACGAAGATAAACACACGAAAGCACAAAGTTGATACACAATATATATATATATATATATATATAAAGCAAAAATGACGAGTGCCTTAAAATGGAGTCAAATCAAAAGATCAATATGCTTGCGTGTGCTTGGAGTGAATTTTTTGCGATTGCATCTTGGTATGTTTTAAGTTAAAATTGAAGTATGAGTTGTTTAAATTAGGTTAAGGGGGGACTCCAGATATACCCGAGAGTACTTGGAGTATGTCCAAAACAAACCTTCACGGCTACCTGCAAGGAATATGTGGGCTGAAATGGAGTCTCTGGGGCTATTGTTCATAACGCACATGTTAGCGTGTGATAGAGATCGACGCCTCGAGGTCACTTTTTAGAAGTTCCCACTTCCTTTGGGTATTTTGCCACCGTAAAGGTTTGATCGAGGTGTTGGATTTTCACCTGATGGTTTGTCAATTGGGGAACGTGAGTCCTAATTATGCTAGTCACCCAAGTGCTTTTGATACAGCTTGACTGATTGGATGAACCACAGCCAAGTGCAGAGCATACACACTGGGGTCTTGTAAATTTTAATAAGTTTTAAGCTGTATGTTCTTGTTTAAAAGAAAAGCCTCCAAGAACCTCTTTCGATCCAAGTGGATCTCAATCGGGAATCGAGGAGGGGTTAATTTTAAAGTTGCTGATAAACAAATGATGAATAATAAAACAAATACACAATCTGGTTTTCTGATTAATCCTACCACGAATCTCTTTCCCCTTGCGGGTCACTTGGGAAATCGTGGGGTAAGTATTATGATTACTTTGAAATGTAAGATATGGAATATGGAATTAACAACAAGATCAAGTATACTACCCTGCAAGTCAGATCAATTCTAGTGGAAAAGAAATAAGCAAAAAGAAAAAGACAAAAAATGGCACCGAGGCGAATCCCCCCAGGGGGGATGGGGAATGGGCTCGAAAGAGCCTATTCAAACAATGATTTTATTACAGCAGTTACAATATCAAAGCACTGATAAATCATAACTTTCTTGGTCCTTATACAGGCTGAAACCAAGATATTATAGTTTATACAAAAAATTTACAAATTATGTGACAAAAGAGAGACCCCTGGTGGGATTCGAGCGCTCCAAAAGCCACTTTGGAAAGCAGCTTCCTTTATTCTCTGTCATACCTTATAAATGAGAGCGATCAATTTAGAATAAAAAATTCCCGAAAGCACTTTAAGAGTACCTTTGGTTCAGCCTACTTTATCTCAAAAAATAATGAAATTAAACTAGCTAAAACGGCGAACAGGGAACCAAGGAAAGCAAGATTTCCTTGGGATCTTGGCTTGCTGTTTGTGCAGCCAATTAAAATAACTGATATTGCAGAATATTGAAATTATCGAACAACAAATGAAACTACCTTAACAGCAAGCTATGAATTTTCACTAAATTGCTTGCGAAAATAAGGTACTTTTAGCTAGATCTCTTGAAATTGAACTTTAAGTGAAAAATGAAACTAAGATCTAGAAAGTGGAAGGGATATTGCTAATTATATATATGTGTGTTTTTCTTGATGAGATAGATCAGATTAAAAAGAAACCTTTAAAGTAACCAGTTTGAGGAAAGTTTAATAATTTTTAAAGAAGGAAGAGAGAGAAAGAGTGTTTGAAGCCTGGGAATGTTGGGCTTTGGATTCTGCTTTGGTGGAACACCGAGGGACTATTTCATTCATAAGATAGTGAATATGAGGAATATTCAAACCAGCTCAACCTCTTCTACCAGCGAGATCACCTGCAACTTAAAAAATCCTTGCACAAACAGATGGTTAAACATAGGTGCTGCCGAAAGAAATGATTGGAAAGCATGCAATTAAACTTAAAATACATATAAATCCAATAGATATGGAACAAGCAGTAGTAAGAGCATAAATCAAACTAGATAAACTGTTACCCTAACAGGAGGGAGCTCTCTCCTTCAAGGCCAATAATTAACCAGCAAAGCAATGATAAACAAAAGCAGATTATACCTCATAAGCATTTGACAATCAACATACACACATGAAGAGCATTAGACCATAGATCTTTCCTCCAAAGCTTCTTTATTCCAGAATGAAAAAACAATACAGTACAAGAGCAATAGCACCTCAATCCCAGTTCTAACTCGCTTGGAAGAGGAGGCTGTGCCTGGATATATACAATTTACAGGCCATCTAGCCCAGGGGGGGCGCAATTACTCATGGAATCAAGTGAAATCAACTGATGGAGAGTCCATCAATGCCTGATATGTGTCTAGCTGAGCCAGATCTAAGTATCACTGAGTGCAACTGTCAATCGGGGGGCTGATCTAACTTACACCTCAACCTGTTGACTGAAGAATCCACCAAAAATCATCCAGCTGAGCCAAAAACGTGTTGAGGAGAGAGGGAGGGAAAAATTCCCCATAAAGGATGCTCGAGATCAACTCTGGATCTGATTTGATCACCTCCTTCAGTCAAGGATTTGTCAGATCTAGTCAATCTGCTCCAGATTTGATTGATTTCAGTCAAATCGGTTGAGAATCCATTGATTTATTGATTTTGGATTTGCTCCATTATTCATCAATTTATTAATTAAAATAATCAATAATTGATTTTTGGGGCTTTCTGACATGAGTGAGGGAAGATCACTCAAAACTTAGGAAATAGTGGGTCCATGGGTTTACATGGTGCTCTTAGCTTTAAAATGAGCACCTACATGACTGAAACTGATTATTTGGCCCACTTTTATTACAAAATCAAATTTTCCAATTAAACTATTAAAAAAATAGCCCAAGTTTTGGAAAAATTAAAATTTAATAAAAACCACTGAAAAAACTAAAAAATTGAAAAATTGAAAAACACCTAGGGGGACTTAGACATGTTCATATGACTCAAAAATGATGTCTAGTATGCTTACACATTGACACATAGACTCTAATAACCTCATTAGGCCCAAATGCCAAGCCGACCACCCCACTTTGGAGGTGTGGAGTGAAAAACTCAGAAATTATCAGTCGTTTATTCAACAACCAATAATAACCAAGGGAAAAAACACCCTGGGCTGATCGGATTGACAAATGAAGTCTAAGAGACCGAGTCTTGTACAGACACTATCATGCTAGAACATTTATTACAATTCCCCCATGGGGTATGAAAATGTGATATGATACAACAAGCCCTTCCCAGAAGTACTTCCAAAGGTCTTTTTGAAGTCCGAACAAGTTAGCCCTGTTCGGTTCACCGGGCTCACTTGATAAAAACCACTAAGTACAACTTAGGTGGTAACAGTAAGCACTCTTCCTACAAGAAATCTCAACTTAGATGTTATACTTGTGATGAAATAGGACACTTTGCAAAAGATTTTCCTAGAAACAAAAGAAATGCTCACAAGAAGAAAAACAACAAGAGAAAACATCATGCTCATGCTGCAGAAGATGATGAACCTTCCATAAAGAGAAACAAGCAAGAAAGTGATGATTCTTCAAGTGATGAAGAATATGTTTTGATTTTCGCTGTCACAGGAAACATCACACATGGAAGCAATGATTGGGTTATAGACAGTGGGGCTTCCAAACATATGACAGGATTCAAAGAGTCTTTTGTAAGACTATCAGAGCATGAGTCACCCCACAAGGTGAAACTTGAAGATGACTACCAGTATCCAATAAAAGGTAGCTGGGAATCCTCCTATAAACTAGACTCTGGAAATTCTATGAAGATGAAGTATGTATTGTTTGTACCAGGACTTAAGAAGAACCTCCTCTCCATATCTGCATTAGATGCAAAAGGCACAAGGGTTGCATTTGTAGATGGCCAATTTCTCATGTGGACAAAAGGAAATACCTTTGATGATGCCGTAGTGATTGAGGAACAAGAGGGAGGTCTATACAAATTGAAGGGCCATCCAGAACAAGCCTTGGTCCATGACACAATAGAGCCAAATGAACTTTGGCTTAGAAGGCTTGCACATGTGCATTACAGAGCACTACCACTTGCGAGAAAAGCTATTGAAGGTCTTTTATAAATTCAAGCAAAACATGATGGAGTCTGCAAATGATGTGCAAAAGGAAAGAATGCAAAGAAGACATTTCCAAGTAGCGAGATAAAGGCAAAAGGAATCTTGGAAATGATTCACTCCAATGTATGCGGTCCGATGTCATCATGTTCATTAAGTGGGTATGTATATTATGTTTCTTTCATTGATGACTTTTCTAGGAAGACATGGATTTACTTCATGAAGAACAAAGATGAAGTATTCAACAAACTCAAGGAATTCAAAGCTTTGATTGAGAACCACACAGAAAATAAGATCAAGATTTTTCGATCAGATAACGATGGAGAATTCACTTTGAATGAATTCAAAGACCTATTCAAATATTTAGGGATTAAGAGGGAGTTAACTAGTCCATATAATCCACAATAGAATGGAGTTGCAGAAAGGAAGAATAGAACAATCATGGAAGCTACAAGGGAAATGCTTCATGATCAAGATCTTCCCATGCATCTATGGGCAGAAGCTGTCAAAACAACGGTGTATGTATATAACTATACTCCACACAAAGTACTCAAGAATAAGACACCTGAAGAAGTATTTTTCGGCAAGAAACTAGAAGTCAGCCATCTCAGAATATTCAGCTATCTAGTGTACATACACATTCAAAAAGAAAAGATGACAAAGTTAGATCCTTCAAGAAGGAAGGATATATTTATGGGATAATCTGAAAACTTGAAGGATTAAAGAATATACTTCCTAGGATTCAAGAAGATTGACATCAACAGGGATGTAACATTTGACGAAGACTCAACTTACAAAAATCTAGAAAGAGACCTGTTGAAGAACCTAAAGAAAGAGAAGCACCCAGAATTCATGACACAACCATGAACTGAGAAATTCAAGAAGATCGAGAATTTGAAGAACCTCAAGAACTTGTAGATCCACCTCAGGAGAAGAATCCTCATAAGAGGAAACTTGCTTGGGTATGAGAAGCCATCCAAAGTGTGGAAAGATATGGGGCTTCAGAGGAGAATCACAGAGAAAGAAAGAGAACCAAGTCCTACTCTGGTTATATAGCCTTATTATGTGATTTCATCGATAAAGAAATTTCCAATTATGAAGAGGTGACAGAAAGGAAAAAATGGAAGGATGCTATGATCGAAGAGTATTAATCGATCACGAAGAATGATTTTTGGGATGTTGTCCCAACACCAGAAGAGAATTCAGTTGTAACTTCCAAATGGATCTACAATATCAAGCATGCTGCAGACGACAGCATAGAAAAATATAAAGCAAGATTTGTTGCTCGTGGCTTCTCCCAGAAAGAAGGAATAGATTATGAAGAAACTTTTGCACCTATAGCTAGATATACTTGCATCAGATCAATACTTACTCTGGTTGCAGTGATGAAATGGAAGATACACCAGATGGATGTTAAGACTACTTTCTTGAATGGTGTAGTGGAAGAGGAAGTGTATGTGGAGCAGACACTTGGTTTTGAGACACATGATAGGGAGTCTCATGTGTGTAGATTGAAGAAATCCCTGTACGGTTTGAAACAAGCACCCAGGACATGGTACGGTAGAATTGACAGCTTTCTATCCAGTTTGGGCTTTACCAAGAGTAAATAAGATTTCAGCCTTTACTACAACGTTGAAGGTGTCAACCCAGTGATGCTCCTACTGTATGTATATGATCTGTTTGTAACAGGTAGGGCTGGGTTGATTGCTGATACAAAGAGGAAGCTTGCTACTGAGTTCAAAATGAAGGACTTGGGAATGATGCATTATTTTCTAGCCATGGAGGTGTGGTAGAATGCAGATGGAATTTCCCTGGGACAAGGGAAATATACAATAGAGATCCTAAAGAGATTCAGGAAGATGGATTGAAAGGCCATGACCACACCTATGGCATCAAACCTGAAGCTATTGAGAGATGCCTCATCAGAAGTGATTGATGCTACGATGTATCATTAGATGATTAGGTCCTTGAAGTACCTAGTGAACATGAGACCAAATATTTGCTTTTCTATGAACACCTTGAGATAGTTCCTGACAGATCCGAGACATGTTCACTTGATTGCTACAAAGCATATTTTGAGGTACCTGAAGGGTACATTTAACTATGGGCTCAAGTATGAGGAAAGTTAGAAGATTAACCTGGAGGGTTATGTTGATTCACATTGGGAAAGAAGTGCCATCAATAGGAAGAGCACTTTAGGGTGTTGCTTCAGTCTAGGATCATGTGTGATCTCTTGGTTTAGCATGAAGCAATTATTTGTGGCACTGAGTACAACTGAAGCAGAGTATGTTGCAGCCTATTTAGCTAGTTGTGAGGTAGTATGGCTGAGGAAGCTACTGTTTGATTTATTTGATCTCCAGTTAGATGCTACTTGTATATATTGTGACAACTAGAGTTGTGTGAAGTTGTCGAAGAACCCAGTGTTCCATCATAAGTCGAAGCATATCGAGATCAAGCATCACTATATCAGGGATATGGTGCAGAGAGGAGTAGTGAAGCTCTAGTATGTTGTGACAGATGAACAAATAGCTGATCTGTTGACAAAGCCATTGGCCAAAGTGAAGTTTGAGTACTTTAGGGAGAAATTTGGTGTTCTCCAGATCGAGGTTCCCTCCAAAGGGAAGTGACAAGTCCGTGAGCCATTCTGATATTGTGAGAGGATTAAGTTCATTCCATGGTCAGATGTAAGGGCTGGGCCATTCTATCTTGGTGAGAGGATTGGTTCCTTCCATGTCATATATGAGTGCTGAGTCATTATAATATGACTATGGGATTGGTTCCTACATGATCATATATAAGGGATATTTCCATTCTCTGAATGGAAGTACCTAGTCAGTTACCAGGAATACTCAGTCAAGGAATAAGGGCCATTCTAATATGACTATGAGATGTAGTCTTACATGATCAAATGTGAGTGCATGGCCATTCTGATGTGATTGAGGGATGTGTTCCCACTTGATCAGATATAAGGGTTGTTTCTGTTCTTTGAATGGAGGCACCTGGTTAGTTACTAGGGATCACAAGTCTAGGACTGAGAGCCATTCTAATGAGTCAAGGTCAGATGTCGTTAGAGGAAATTTCAACTCAAAATGGGCCTCCTAAAAAAAATTAATAAAATAATAGTTAAAATAATAAAATAATATTTATTAATTTTGGAGGAAGAAAGGAAAAAAACTACTTTTTTGTTTGTATTTTCAACATATATCCCTATTTTTTTACTCAGATTTCAATCAAGAGAGCTCGTTGGATGCAGAATTAAATTCTGCATCTAACGAGCTCTGCCGATCAAAATTTGAGTAAGAAAATGGGAAAATATGTCGAAAATACAAACAAAAAAGTAGTTTTTTTATGATACCTATCCCCAAATTTATATTAAAAAATCATTTAAGACCTATACGCTATTTAAAATTTAAAGCAATTTCATTGGCTAACACATGATGACATGGAATTTGAGTTAAAGTTAAAAGGCCCATTTTGAGTTGAAATTTCCTCTAATGAAGGGCTGGGCCTTTCTGATGAGTCAAGGTCAGATGTAAGGGCTAGGCCATTCTAACGAGTCAAGGTCAGATGTAAGGGCTGGGCCATTTTGATGAGTCAAGGTCATATGTAAGGGCTGTGCCATTCTGATGAGTCAAGGTTAGATGTAAGGGCTGTGCCATTCTGACAAGCCAAGGTCAGATGTAAGGGCTATGCCATTCTGACATGGTGAGAGGATGAAGTTCCTTCCATGGTTAGATGCAAGGGCTGGGCCATTCTGCCATGGTGAGGGGATTAAGTTCCTCTCATGGGCATATGTGAGTGTTGGGTGTGTCTTTCTGATGAGTTAATGTCATATGTAAGTGTTGGATGGTCCATTCTGACTTAGGGTTAGATATAAGCGTTGAAGAATACCTACATGGAGGGTAGGCCTACACCCAGCATGAAAAAGGGTTGGCTCCGTAGAACTTCCTGTGACAAGAAGAATCATGAGATAGCACCAGTGATGTTGAACCACTGATGATATAGATCAAGTAATGATCCAAATTGAGTGATGATCTAGATCGAGTAATGATCCATATCCATATCGAGTAATGATCTAGATCAAGTGATGATCCAGATCGAGTGATGATCCAGATCCATTGATGATGATCCAGTAGTGATGATCTAGATCAAGTAATGATCCAGAGCTAGATATTTTTTCTAGTAGAGATGATATAGATCGTGTGATGATCCAGATGATACAGAGAAGAAGACTTGCGCTGATAAATTGTGTCAAGAGAATACCTTCCTAGTTAAGAGGGAGTGTTGATGTAATTGTAACTTCAGAATGTATTCACTTGTATATCTTATGTATTGTACCCCGATGTTTATTCCAGGAAGTGTTTGTAATGTAATTAAGTCATGTCATGCCCTGATCTTCCAATCAGGAGTTTCTATAATGTAAAAAAGTCATGTCAAGTCATTGTGGGTAACCCTCCTATTGATCAAGGGTTAAAGTCCCCGCAGTTTTGGGGCCCTAGGATTATTATACTCTCGTAGTGAATTCGACCCTAGTGAGTTATTGTCAAGTTGGGAATTAGTATAAATAGAGAGCGAGCCTCTCTATTTATCACACACTCACTCACACTCAGTTGTAGTGATGTTTTGGGGTTTTACTTTTGGTGTTGATTCTATCTTTAAGGAAGTTGCGGGGTTTTCTTGATTTATGGTTTCCTCGAGGAAAAGCACTATGTTCATTGTCTCTTGTGTTTAATTACTGTGCTTTTTATTCTCTCAGTTAAAGATCCTAATATAATGCTAGATGAATGTTAAAATTCTAACACGATAGATTCTTCATATTCTCCCTCTCTTCCACTTAAGAGTGAAAACCATCTTGCTGAAGTTTTCATAGTTAGTTTTGATTTTTCTATGCAAGAAGAAGTTTTGTCTCTTTCAACAGAACCCTCTCCAAGTAGTGAGGTTATTTCCTTTGACTAGAGTAACCTAACAAAACACTGTCTTCATTTGAGTGTTCCTTTCCAAATAGCTGTGTGATTTGCTGCTAAGAGTAAACTCCACATTATTGTTGACAAAGGGGATTCTGTTAGCATTCTATCCTCTACTACATGGAAATCCATAGGTTCTCCTCTGTTTGTGCCAGATTCCAATCAGATTTTTGGTTTTAATCGAAGACCCACAACACCTTTAGGTATACTTCCTTAGTTTCCTATTACTTTGGAAGGAAAAAAATGTTTGTATCGATGTTATGGTAGTCCAAGGCCACTTAGATTTTAATCTACTCCTTGGGCATGATTATGTTTATGCCATCAAAGTTGTAGTGTCCACACTCTTTCAAATGATGTATTTTCCCCATGATGGGAAGATTGTGACCATTGATCAACTTTGCTTTGTTAAGCCTGATTATCGTGTGACTCCTAGTAATAATACTTCCCTGAATGTACTGAATGTTCTTGTGGCTCTTTCCCCTTCTAGTTAGCTTCTTCCCATAATAGGTAAAATGGGGGGCATGGCTCTAGCCTCTGGACATCATACTGGAGTTAAGTCGCTAGCTTCTTATGTAAGGGGGAAACCTTATAACCTATGGACATCATGTTGGCTTAGAAATGTTTGCGAGTATAGTTCCCATTCTATGTCAAGCTCTTTAAAAAATGAAATAGATAGCAGTGAGCATAGTTCCATTTTTGTTCCAAGCTCATTAAAAAATGAAACAGGCACAGTGAGCATAGTTCCCTTTCTGTTTCAAGTTCATTAAAAAATGAAATATAAATTGTGAGCATAGTTCCCTTTATGTATCAAGATCGCTAAAAAATGAATCAGATTCCCATGAGCATAGTTCCCTTTCTATGTCAAGATCGTTAAAAAATGAAACAGATGTTGTGAGCATAGTTCCCTTTCTATGTCAAGCTCATTAAAAATTGAAACAGACCTTGTAAGCATAGTTCCCCTTCTGTTCCAAGCTCGTTAAAAAATGAAACAGACATTGTGAGCATAGTTCCCATTCTGTGTCAAGCTCGTTAAAAAATGAAATAGATGCTGGTGAGAATAGTTCCCATTCTATTTCAAGCTCGTTAAATAAATGAAATAGATGTCCTCAAGCATAGTTATTTTCTGTTTCCAGCCTACGTAAAAATGAAATAGGTCCCCACAAGCATAGTTACTTTCTATTTTAAGCTTGTGTAAAAATGAAACAGGCCACCTTGAGTAGTGTTTATTCTTGGTTTCAAGCTCATTAAAAAATAAAACTGACCTTGAGCAGTGTTTATTCTTGGTTTCAATCTCATTAAAAAATAAAACTGACCTTGAGCACAGTTCCTTTTTTGTGTCAAGCTTGTTTAAAGAAATGAAATGGAATCTTCCATTATGTCAAGACTTAATGAAGCTTGGGGAGAATGTACCCTATCTCTTTAATATTGTTAATT
This sequence comes from Pseudotsuga menziesii, assembly GCA_001517045.1. NCBI lineage: Eukaryota > Viridiplantae > Streptophyta > Pinopsida > Pinales > Pinaceae > Pseudotsuga > Pseudotsuga menziesii. Next base: position 41,552 of record LPNX010349082.1, read on the forward strand.
TACTTAACAGTTATACTGGGGGCACGTACCTACCACTGGACATCATGTTGGGAAATCACCCATCGATGGAAGCCATTTTGAGCATACTTTGTTTTAGTTTCAAGCTCGTTAAATCATGAAACCGCCTTTTGAGCATAGTTCATTTTCTATTTCAAGATCGTTAAAAAATGAAGTAGGTTTCCTTAAGCATAGTTTACCTTTTGGTTTCAAGCTTGCATAAAAATGAAACCATGTTTTGAGCATAGTTCTTATTCTGTTCCAAGATTGTTAAAAAATGAAGCAGGTACCTGGATCATTCTTTCAACTGATCTTCAAGCTCGTTAAAAATAGTAAGATGGTGTTGTGCTTACTTTTCATTTTTCTTGCTCTGGTTAAAACATGAAAAATGGTTTGAGCTTACTTTATCGCTTTTTCATGCTTTGGATTCAAACATGAAAAAGTTTCTGAGTTCCTTTTATACCTTTTTCATGCTCATTAAAAACTCAATGAAGAGGTATCAAGTATAGTTTTACTACTTTTTAGACTCGTAAAATTGGATTATTAAAAAAGACCCCATTCAGGAGTTATATTTAAGCTCTTTTTAGTCTCCTTAAAAACACAAAAATATTTCCAAGTGAGCCTATTATGTTCAGGCTTGTAAAAGAATCAAAACGGTCAACTAGTCGATGGTAGGTTATCTCTTTTTCAGACCGATTAGTCTTATTTATGAAAAAGGACCTTCTGGAGTCTTCTTAGTCATTTCAGACTCTCTAAACAAGAAACGAAAAATGAGTTTTCTTTCATCGGACTCGTAAAATCAAATGATGAAGGACCCTTTCTGTGAATGAACCCATCCTTTCTTAGGTTCATAAAACATATGAGATTGGACTCGTCTGAAAGACAAGCTATATCAAGCATTTGTTACCCTTTTCCATGTCATTAAAAAGCAAGGAGGCACTCATTAATCATGGTGGTGAAATTAAGGAAAGAGTTTGTATTTTGTTATGGCAGTAAATAGTCACTCTTGAACATGGCATTCATTTTCATATGCATTTCAGTACTTGGGTAGTTAGTTTGTCTTTGAGTCCTGCTAATTCCTAGAGTCTTCTTACTCCTTTTAGTTGTCCAAGAAGTGACTCTCACTGTCAGTTGCATTGGGGGATTGGTATCATTCTTGCGTCAATACTGCCAAGTCATGCCATGACCATGTTCAAGAGAGGTTTGGTCATCTTTTCACTATCTGCAGTTAGTTTACCTTCTATCATGTTGGTCATCCTTAACTCAGTTTCATACATCACTCTGCTGTCCAATTTACACCAAAACATATTTGATCGTGTTTTGTGTCGATGATGGGGGATTCATCATGGCCCTCCTTCAAGTAACTTGGGCCTGCATGCCTTAATTGTAGGTTACCTCGCTTTCAACATGAGTTTACATCATTGGCTCTTGATTGAAATATCTTATCGAGTGTTCGAGTCCAGGTCCTTTATTCACATTCGGTCCTATGTTTTGAGATACCTTGGGAATCATTGACATCAATGGTGATTTCCCTTGTAGTTTTTAACATTTTACATCATTTAGTGGTAATCAAGTGGTTTCTACCATGTTCGATGTCAAGACATTGTAATCACATGGTTAGATTCGTATTGTTGCGGGATTGGCTTGAAGAACTTGGGTTGTCAGATATCTTTGCCCAGGTTATGATGGAGTTTGTTTTGGGTAATATTACATAGATCCACATTTCTATTGGTCATGGATATGTTATCATCTCATCATGGATCTACAGTTGTGTCTAGTAGCCATGATTTTGTTTAGTTGGTCTCTACTACCATGGATCTGCATTGTATTGGTCAACAGCCATGTTACTGTTGATGTATTTATAACTTCGGAATGTATTCATCTATATTTCTTATGTATTGTAACCTGATGTTTATTCTGAGATGTATTTGAGTCATGTCATACCCCGATGTTTATTCCAGGAAATTTCTATAATGTAAACAAGTCATGTCAAGTCATTATGGGTAACCCTCCTATTGGTCAAGGGTTAAATTCCCTGCAGTTGTGGGGCCCTAGGGTTATAATATTATCCTAGAGAATTCAACCCTAGGTGAGTCATTGTAAGTTGGGGAAATAGTCCCCACCATTGCGTTAAGGATAAACCTCTTTGTTGGTCGGAGGAGGCAAAGTCCCCACAAGTTGTGGGGCACTAGGGTTATTAGACACTCCTAGCGATGTCAGCTCTAATAAGTAATTTTTAAGTGAGGCCAACATGTTGGAGTGGGTTTCAAGTGAATGAAAGAATATAAATAGAGTGTGTCTCTCTATTTATCACACACACACACTCACTCATTAGGGCGCATGAGTGAGAGAGGAGAAGTTCTCTCAAGTGAGAGAGAGAGACAAAAGCTATGGAGATCATCTTTATGTTTTCGGGTTTTACTGCATCCATTGGTGCTCATTCTATCTCCGAGGAAGTTGTGGGGTTTTCTCCTTTATAGTTTCCCCGAGGAAAATTCTTTGTGTCTCTTTTCTCATCTGTTTTATTGATGTGCAGGATATTCTCTCAGTTAAAGATCCTAACATCATAATGCTAGCTTGAACGATAAAAATCTAACATGGTATCAGAGCTAACCTGAGAAGAATACATTGTGTAGCTGCTAAAGCTAGGGCTTCTTTATTTTTGGGTCTCTCTCCACAATCCATCAACAAAAGTATGCTAGACCGACTCTCCATTGAAGGGCGCATCTTTCTGTCGAAGCGGAATTTGATTCTGACCATCTTCAGTTTTCTGTGCGAGAAATTAGGGCTTTCTACAGAAGAGGAATTTTTGAGTGAGCGTGGCATAGAATTCCTCTCCTCATCAAAGTCAAATTTTAGAGGCTTGGATCAATATTTTTGGTTGGGTGAAACACCAGGAAAGTCAAACCCTAGTTTGACCCCGAGCTAGAAAAAACCCTAAATACTAAAACTGCTATGTTTTGGTACATTCGCTATATCCTGATATTCGCAAGGATTAGGAGCTGAAAATTATAGTGGCAGAAGATAAAATCATGATGTACACTGTGTCCAAAATTCAGCCTCATATTTGCTATATTTTGAGAGATAGGATCCCTGCATGTTAGGGTTCTAGCCTCTTCCAGAATTCATTACTAAACAAGAAACCTGCGGAGAATTGGTATATCTTGGGATACCAAGGTCCAAATGAAATTTTTGAATATGTTCCAGAAAGGGCACAAACTTTAATTTATTTGGTCTAAATTTCAGACCTCAAATATGAAACAATGACACATGGCAATCCATACAAATTCGCTATGTGGAACAGTCCTCTAACAGGTCACCTTGGGAAAATGATCATAATTCCTAATTGGTGAAGCAAATTTTGATGAAACATGTGGTGTTGGAATAGTAACATGCAAGAATGACTTAGTACAAATTTTTAGAGTTAGAGGAATAGTAATGTCAAAGATACCATAGAAACAGTAAAAGGAATTTCTACAAAAGAAATTGGAAAACTAGGGCTTCCTGTTCCACGAGATTCCCTCCACTTTTCTTAGGAAAGGAGTAGATTGGACAGCTCAAGTTGAAGAGATATATCTTGCTATCCAATCATATCTAAAATATTCCAAGTTTTTAAAAATAGGGTTTCTCTGACAAACCCTAGATCAGCCAACTCCGAAACCAAGACAGACACCTCAAATCGGTAAGATCTAATCTTTTGCTATTTTCATTTGAGGTTCTCATTTCAAAGTGATATATCACATCAGATTGATGAAAAGATTGGTGAGGTTGACAACTTCTAAGCATGGAAGTACTTGATCTCTCTGAAGAAAATGAATTAGACACCTACATGAGTGGAGACGTTCCAGTTCCAGAGGGAGATGAGGATAAAAGCCTTACACCAGAAAAACATGGTCAAGGCCAAGAAGATCATTGTTGATTCAATCATGGATCACATTGTACCACAAGTGTCTCCCCTAAATACATCGAAGATGTTTGATTCCTTAACCAATCTATTTGAAGGTGTTGTAATCTCACAGATCACATAGGGTTACCAATAATACACATTAATAACAGACATACATAACAGAGACAAGAGATAAGAACAAGTAAGCAGAATAACAGATTATATTATAATGAAAGGGTCCATACAATATAGAGAACTAAACCAAGTTCTTGTATGGCTCAACATCCTAATATATATGAAATACAAATAGTTACAAATAACTACTTGTCGGTTTGGTGAACCGACACAACCTTATGTGGCCGACCTAACCTCTAATTAGTCAGTTGAACAAATTAGTCAGCTGATTGACTATGTCAGCTATCATTCAAGTTGGCTTACTGACTTGCTTTTCCAACATCTTCCCCACAAACAAAATGTTTCTTCATCCCGAAGAAACAAGGAGGTACAAAAAAATTTCTTTGCTTATCCTTAGGTGGTTATTTCTATGCTTGGTCTTCAAGGGTTGTGAAGTCTGATTGTTGGTCTTTTCTACACAGAGACTTTGACAATTACTTCAGCTATCACTGCCAGCTGATGTTGAAATGCTGTCCAACTTTGTAGTATTTTTTGGATGTCTATTCTTAATGTAGTCAGACTTGATAATATCGACATATTTTCTTGAATGGAAAATTCTTCTATCTTCTCCATGTCGGGACCCATAAACTGGTCCTTTTCCTCTGCTGTCTCAAAAAGTAATCTCATCTATGGGTAGATGATGTTTAATTTTTCTAGATTTGGAATTGCTTGTTGCACCCACTGGTGTGCTTGTCGCTCATGTTTCTACAATTTGGCCGTTTCGAGCACCATCTGATTTTCAATTGTGCCCCTGAGTTCTACCTCTATGCTTTTTCTCTTTTGAAGCGCTTGTATTTATTGTCAGGTTTGTCAAACTTGCTGATAGACTTGCCCATAATATGCAAACCAATCTCTCAGTACTTCTTCTGTAATGGCCGAATCCTCCATGTGATCTCGTACTACCTTGTATGCTTCTGCAAAATTTGTGTGTTGCTGTGTCAGTAGTCAAACTGTTTCTTCTTTATGTTGTTCTTTTGTATCCTGCCTTTGTGCCTGTAGTGCCAAGACCACGCTCTCAAATAGATGATAAGCATTTTCTAATGGCTTGTCGATGTTGACCCCTATCAGACATGGTATCATAGATTGCACCAAGTTTCTACATTTTTTAAGTAACTTGACTTGTTCTTTTTCGTTCTCGCCGAGCTCCCTATGTATTTTCTGGCTCCTTGTTTTTGCTTTGATTGCCAATGATTCCAAGAGTTCCCTAATTATCCATCCCTCAGTTTAGTTGGATCGAATGCAGTGGTCAACCCAAGTTGACTGAGGTGGACCATTTTCATCTAGATTTGATGTTCCTTCTTCTTTTTGTCTTTCTTTCTTTTGTGCTTTTGGTGCTCTGCTTGCTTTGGCGCCTATGTACTTGCAACAGCAAAAATTGGACTATCTAGCTGCTGGCTAATAGTGGTCAATGGTATTTCTAGTTAGGCTAGTTGGATAACTACTACAACTGGTTGTGCATCTAGTTGGTTGGATTCAGAGGGTCTAGATGTGGGTGTGGTTGGTGCTAGTGGTTGTGGTGGATGTGGTTCAGGTGCAACTGGCTGGATTAGAGACTCTGGGTGGTGAAGTAGTGGTGATGGTGTTGGTGAATGGTCTGGTGTGATTGGACTAGTGGAGATATGGTCAGGTGAGGGGTTGTGGATTTTTGGAGGTGATTTTTCTTGGAGGTCGAAGAACAGTTCCTCAATTTCGCAACTTATGTCGTCCATTTCCTATCCTTCATCATCTCCGACCGGTTCATTGGCTGGTAGGTTGGGTTTGATGTTGGTCGGAATGATATATGTGGTCCGAATTGTGACAACTTCAGCTTCTTTGTCAGGTTTTCTCTCAAATGTTGAACTCGCAATTGCAAAATTCCACTTCCTCTAGATTACTTGGTTAGGTTTGGGAGCAGTCATTCTGGATCCACTATCTTTAAACAAAGGGGCTTTGGTGGTGAGATTTTGAACCAAAGTGAGTAACTCAGGAAATTTTTCAAAGTATTCTTGGAGGTCTCTATCGCAGTCAAAATTTTCCTTCACGATCTCTGACATAGAATTCTTTCATATCTTGATTGGGATTATGCAAGAATGTTCTAGAATTAGCTCTTGTGTGATTTTGGTTGGGGATGGGGGTGGAGGTGTAGACACGAGATCCACAACATTTTCAGCCATTGAAGTGTTTGTGCTTTTCACTCTCTTTGGTCGACCTTGTTGTGCCCCTGCTTCGACAAATATTTGGAACTATGTTTCCATCAGAACTTTGTTTGCTATGGCATCTTCTATAATGTTGCATGCCATGGCTGCCAGTTCTTCCTCATCTTCTAAGGATTCTAGAATGATAAGTTTGCACTTACCTTTTCCTGCTCCTATTCCTTTGTTTTCTTCCTTTTTCTTGAGGCTTCTATCTCCTTCAACAATTTGGTTATGTTTTCTTTGGTGACATCATACTATGGATCTTCACTATCTATATCTCCCATTGGGTCTTGGGTTGAGATGATGCTTCCTTTAGCCAGATTGGTTACCCACAATTCTATTTGTGTCTCTTCCCTTTGTGCTATCAGAGGTTTGATTACGATTTGTAGTTGGTTGGTGCCTTCGACCGACGTCTCCTCTGACACAAATGTGTTGATGTATAGGTTGAGCTTGTAATCTTCCTTCTTCTCCTGGTTTGTCAACTGCTCTTCTATCGAGAAATTTATTTCTTTTTCCCTTGTTGGTATCGATAGTTTTTAACCTGCTTATCTAAATAGCTCTTGGAAAATCTCTTCGAATGTCGGGTAATAGTCGAGAGATCTCGCCTTTTCCTTGGCACCTTGCATGTACCATACCGCGGTATGGTCTAGTTCTAACTAGATGTGGGCATTTTTGGGCAGACTTCATCGGATGTTCTGGGGAACCCTCCATCCGGTCGTGTGGACTTTCAGCTGTTGGAACCAGTTTTCGAATAGCACTTTTCCGTTTGCAAGTTCTTTCAGTGCTTCAGTCTGGGAGAATGGTTTGAATCTCCACATATGAAATTTTTTCGGTTCTTGAAATTGCTTATCCCCGATAGGGCACAAGGAATATATTACTATCCATAACATTAGGGATGGAAACTTGATAATTCCTCCCGACTCCTGAAATTTTTCGCAAATGCCTTTGAGCATGTTAGTGACATACTCAGCCCATTTGTATGTCTTTCCTGTGTGGGAAATGATATCCATTACCTCCAACATATCTATTTTGAGGTCTCTTCCTTGACCAATCAGTGTAATTGCAGTGGCTATGATTTTGGCCACTATTTGCGGTGTCTGAGTTTGTATTTGGCTAATCATTATCCCTTTGTAGTTTTTGCCTAATGTTGATCTTGTTAACTCTTCTACCAACCCTTCCTTGATTCCGACTGGTACTGGTTCACCTTGGTTTGATAACCCAGTCAATTTGGGAATTACTTCCCCATAGATTTGAACTGGTTGGTCAAAGTAAAATCTACCATTATGATACCAGCTTATGATAAATTTCACCGTTGTTTCCTTCATGCCTCCAAAACTGGCCATGATCGACACATTGATGTAGTTTACAATGGTACTATGGTTGATTTTATTCATAGCTTGTGTAGGCATTTTCTCAACATAATCCCACTCTTTAATCTCAGCCCATAGTTTTTCCCATGAGCCCTCTTGAACCTTAGCATTCTAGATGAATTTGAGTCTCCTCATCAATGGTATCTTTGTTTTCTGTAGTTCTGTAGCCTTGGCTACAACTCTGGTTTGTTTAGGTGCCATCTTGTCGGTTTGCTGGTCGATTTTGCTTCGGTATTCTTGGTTTTCAATCATCTATTTGCTAAGTTGCTCTCTCTGTTCGGAATGTTGTAAATGATCCTTTGGTGGTTCAGTATTTATAGTTGATGCATTTGACGTTTTTGTCAATGGATGTATTAATGGCGGACGTGATGGTCCAACATGAACACTTGATTTTTCATTAATGGTGATTTGATTTTGCCGACCGTAGTCATGAAGGCGGGATGGGATTTCCGATGTCATTGGTCGATGTCGATTATGTGAGCGGTCGAAGGTGTTATGTTGATGGGCGTGATGTCGGTTGTCGTAGTGGTCATTTCCGGTCATACTGTTTTATGTTTTTCGATCTTATTTTAGTTTTTGAATTTTTAGGTTTTTATAGCTTTTGTTTAATCGTTATGGTCATTATATGTTTTTTTTTTTAACTGGTTTAGTTTCTATACCGCTTTAGTCGGGCACCATTACCAAGTTTCTGAAATACTATGCCTTGCAATGTACTTAGTTAGACTGATCCATTGGCATGTATCTCTTCGACAACATAGGGTCCCATCCATTCTGTGTGTAGCTTTTTGGGTTTTCTTTTTACCCGACTATTGTATAGTAAGGCAAGGTCTCCTACCAACAGGTTTTTATTTTTGATGTTTCGGTCGTGCCATGTCTTCTGTTGTTGTTTCTGGATTTCCTGATGTTGTAACGCGATTAGTCGGTGTTCTTCAAGTTTACTTAGTTGCAATAGTCAGTCCTTTCTTCCTTTTTCGACATCGACATGCAAAATTTCTGCAATAATAGGTGTCTGTTGTCAAAAGTGTAGAGGAACTACTTCTTCCTGTCTATAAACTAGTCGAAACTGTGTTTGGTCAGTTGAATGCTTATATGTCATTCTGTATGCCCATAGTACTACAGGTATATTTTCATCCCAATTTTCTTTGTCAATGTTACATATTTTTGTTAATCCTTTTGTTAATGTTTTGTTAAATTCCTCAATTGCTCCATTCGACTGAGGGTGGTAAGTTGTACTCCGTCGGTGGTCAATTTTGAACTAGTTTGTTAGTGTTTTAATAGTTTTATTTATGAAGTGTGTTTCCTGGTCATCGATTAGGGTTAATGGACATCCAAATCTGTTAATGATATTCTCATAGATGAACTTAGCAACTATCTCACTGGAACATGTGTCGACTGGTTCTACCTCTTCCCATTTGGTTACGTATTCGACGACAATTATTATGTACCTTACACCTGTTCTTTTTACTGGTATAGGAAATAGTCCTATGAAGTCGATGCCCCAAATTTCAAATGTCAAACTTGGGTTTACTGATATCAGGGGGACTTCTATACTAGGCAGGGGTCGGCCCAGCCATTGACATCTGTCACATTGGATTACAAAATTTTTACAATCTTTGTAAAGTGTCGGCCACCATATCCATGATTGTTGGATTTTCCTTGTAGTTGTATCTACTTGGAAATGTCCTCTTGCAGGTCCGTAATGTGTTTCATACATAATAGTATTTCTTTCATGTTCTAGTACACACCTTCTAAGGATGTCATCTAAGCCCATTTTATATAGGAATCCATTTATGAGACTATAAGGTGTAGCTTTCATGGCTAAGATTTGTTTCTTCTTCATACTCATGCCTTCTGGTGCTTGTCCCTTTTCTAAAAACTGAGCTATTTCCTCTAACTCTGTTGGGACTTCTTCTATTCAAAATAAATGTGCATCTGGTAAGTCGTCTTTGAATCCCATCGGTTCCTCCTCTGTGTTGATTCAGAATAAGTGGTCAGGACTGGCATTTAGCTTACCTGGTCTGACAATGATTTCAAATTCAAATTATTGGAATAGAAGTAGCCATCGACAAATTCTTCCATGGTGTAGAGGCTTGTTTACGAGGTATTTTAGTGCTTGATGATCAGTGTAAAAGATAAATGGATTAGCTAGTAGATAGTGTCGATATTTTTGTAGTGCAAAGACCATTCCTAATGCTTCTCTTTCGGTTGTTGAATAGTTTCTTTTAGCTTTGTTTAGTTTTCTGCTACTATAAACTATAGGATAGTCCATTCCATCATCCCTTGGCTGAGTTAGGATTGCTCCTATTGCTAGGCCTGATGCATCAATGTGAACATGGAATTTGATTGACCAGTTTGGAAACCTTAAGATGGGTGCTTTGACTAAATTTCTTTTTAGTTTTTCGAATGATATGTTGCACTCCTTTGTCCAATTAAATTCCTGATCATCTCTTATCAATTCTTCCAATGGGTATGTCATGTTTGAATAATGTCTTATGAATTTTCTATAGTATCCTATATGACCAATTAGTACCCTAACTTGTTTCGGATTCATTGGAGCTTTTAAGTCAAGGATGATTTTTATTTTTGCGAATTTGACTTTAATACCTTCTTTACAGACAGTGTGTCCTAATAGTATTCCTATAGGAGTTAGAAATATGCACTTCTTGATGTTTAGTGATAGTTAGATCTATTGACATCATTACAACATAAATCTTAGCCATTTACAACGGTCCTTTAGTGTAGAGTATATTTTCCAATCATCGAAATATAGTACCATTGTTTTGTAAATGTACTCCTGAAATGTTTTAACCACAATCCTTGAAAAGACCGCAGGTGCATTTTTAAGTCCAAAAGGCATAACCCTATAAGCAAATGAGCCAAATTCACATACGAATGTTGTATTTTTTTATCTTCTTTGGCTACTGGTACTTGATTATAACCTGAGAATCCATCTGTAAATGAATAGCATTCATCTCCTGCTACCTCATTTAAGATTTCATCTGCATAAGGAGTTGGAAAAGGGTCTATTAATGTAACTTTATTGAGTTCTCTGAAGTCGACACAGATCCTTAGCTTGGTTGGATCATGTTTCTTTGGTTGAACCACCATTGGACTTGCCCATTTTGATTGGTCAATAGGGTATATGATTCCTGCTACAAGCATGTTTTTAATTTCTTTCTTTACTATCTCTTTGTATTTATGAGCTAGTTTATATGGTCTTTTCTTGACAGGTCGAACATTAAGTTTGATGTCGATCTTCATTTCGCCCATTTCATGTACTAGACCTTTAAGATCCTTATAGTCTCTAGCAAATACATCTTGAAATTCTTTCAGTAGGTTCGTGATCTCTGTTGTTTGTGCTTCAAACGAGTAGTCTCCAAGTTTTGATATTTTTGGTCAATCATCATTTGATATGTCAAATTCTCTAGTTTTGACTTTAGCATCTATCCATTCTGATGCTTTAGCTTCATTGATTGGTTGAATTCCTTTTTTAAACTATGAGAATGTGGCAGGGAAGTCTGCTGTATTCATTCGGTTGGTATCCTCCTTGTCGGTTGTTTCAACTTTGAGTACTGTGCGAATAGGTTTGGTCATTTCGACATGGTTTGATTTCCATCTAAATCTTTTCCCTTTTGAATTTTCATTTTCCAACTGTAGTCTTGTTGACTGTGGTATTTTATTGGTTTGTATATTGTTACAGTTTATTGTTGATTGGCTATCCCTTAGGTTTTTTTTTTCTGTCGGTTTTACAAATGTTTTCATCTGTTTTGCAGTTTCAACCAAATTCTTATTTTGGGGTTCAAAGATGAAGTCTTTCATAAAATTCTCTTTAAGTTCATGCCATAGGAATGTTTCACCCTGATCTTCTTCCATCTTGTACCATTTGTTTGGTAAGTTAGTGAGTGTTGATGGAAATAAGTCTGGCCATGCATGTTCATCTTTATATCCAAGTCTTCTCCATTCTTTTTCACATGTATTTATATGGTTTTATGGATCCTGTCCTTGGGTAAATACAGGTATCTAAGCCTAGTTGGTTGACTTCTTTCCTCCAAATATTTGTACAAAATAATTCAAATTTGTTGTCTATGTTTGTAGCCTTGACCGATGGGTATCCCACCATCTAGCAGCTTGTCCTGTAAAATTTTCTACTAAACTTTCTAGTTGACCATGTTCACCAATGTTCCTAGATACTTGCTCTACATGCATAACTGGTGATTCTCTTTCTTTATACCTTTGGATTTTTGTGGTATTTATATTTGTTGGTTGCGAGGTAAGATATTCCCTAATTTTCTTCTCAAATATTTTTGGGATGCTAGACACCACAAAGCATAGTATGACTAGTTTCTTCTGTACATTTTGAATAGTCTAGCATCCTCTTTCTTTTGTTTCATAGTTTTCAACCTCCCAATCATATAGTTTTACATCTGAATTGTATCCTATTGAGTCTTTGTTTCATAAGTAAATTTCACCATATGTATTAGTTTCTGTGTAATCTTCATTATTTTGTATCTGATATAGTTGTCGGATGTCAACTTCTTCATCAATTGGTTCTGTCCAAGGTTCTCCTTGAGATGGATGAATAGGTACTATGAATTTTTCTCCATTCCCCTTTAATTTTATTCTTTCTTTGTCCAAGAATATCGAGGCTTTCATTTTTCTCCCCCAAGGTCGACCTACTAATGCTAGGAAGGAACTAGATCCTTCCTTAGGGTCAATAATTTCAAAGACGACTTTGGTCGATATTCCTTTTATCATTGTGTCGACATTTTTCCAGACTCCAATAGGTTCAATTAGGCCTTGGTCGGCTAGTTTCAGGTATATGCCTGATTTGTATAATCAAGGTCTGCCTAACTGTTCCCATGTGTCTCGAGTCATAATATTTACCTATGATCCGAAATCGAGTACAACTTGTCAGACATGGTATCCTTCAATTTCTAGGTCAACAAGTGGGTCGACATCACTTTTATCTTTTTGTTTTAAGCTGCAGATATTCTTTGTTTGTTTTTCGGTGTTTTTGTTGTGTTTTATTTTATACAGTAAGTCAATGAATTGTGATATTGTTTTATCTTTTTGTACCAAATGTAGTAGCTCTTTTACTGTGTCTTTTCAATTATCATCTTCTTCTTCCTGTCGAGCAAATTCTCTAAATATATTTGTTGCATCTTTATATATTTATTTTTATTTAACTGGGTTAGGATAAACATTCTTTTCTTTTATCTTGATTATTTGGAGGTTATCATTCCCAGTTTTCGTCCCTTTTCTGGTTACGATATGTAAATTATTTGTATTGATAATATCATGTTTTTGCACACACAACAAGACATTAACATTTTTCTTTTTATTTATCTTTTCAAGCATAGTAGGGAAATACTCTAATGAGTGATCCCCTACTCCACAACTAGTACAAAATTTTAGGTCAGTCCTGTCCTTGTATGGACAGTCTGCATATCGGTGTCCTTCCTTGTAACATGTGAAACATTGGATGGGCCGAAGTGGTTGGTTGTCTCAATTCCTAGAGAATCGACCTCGGCTTCCATAGCCTCCACATCAGTTGTCAAACCGACGTTTGTACCGAAGACCTTCGTACCTTTGATTATTTTGGTCATTTTGTGCATTGTATTGTTGCTCATTGTTCTGTGTAACTGCATTAGTCTGATATATTGCCTAATAATTTTGTTGATTGTTTAGATTTAGATGGAAGTCAGAGGTGCTATGATTTTTAGTTTCACAGATTGCACACCATGATGCTTTTCCATTCTTCATGTTGAATGGGCAATATTTTGTGGTATGCTCTCCATGCTCCTGGCAGATGTCATAGAAACATTTTGTTTGCACAAATCGAACATCTTGTTATCTAATATCTTGTTGACAGTTGTCCTTTGAATGTTCGGTCGTCGAGCATTTCATGCACCAAATATCCTAACTCTTAAGGTTTACCTCTTTTAGATATGTATGCATCATCTCAAGTTGTTCCTACAGTTTGTGATCCGTGGGATATGATGGAATGTCTTCATCCATTTCTACTTGTAGAACTTTCGTGAGCACATTTTCATAAGTTTTGAATGTCTCCAGACTGACGTGTCGACGAATTTTCTGTGACAGACCTACAAGAAACCACTAGATTAATAGTTTCTCATCAATGGCATAATCCAATTGGCTGAGAAGGTATTTCCATCATTTGTCATAGTTGCGGACAATTTCTCCTAGCTTTTTTGATGTTGTCTTTAATTTATTTGCTTCTAGATATTTTGCATCTGGATTTTTAAAGAATGATAGAAATTGTGCTTTGACTTCAGCTTTATTTGCTCGAGGAGTTCTCTCAGAAAAGGTCATATACCATGTTAATGCCCTTTTCCTCAAGGAACTAGCGAACTGCGCCATCTGTCTGTCTTCATCTGTAACTTGGTTTGCCTCCCAGGTTGACTCATATACAAACCAATGTTGTCTGGGATCCTTGTTGCCCTCATATAGAAGGATGTGCGTTGACCCATGACCCATGTTGGAATCACTATCACTGTCTTCTGTAGGAGGTGGCGATGGTGGGGGTGGTGGTGGGGATAGTGGGGTATTTTGTTTATTCTTCTATGCAGAACTATTGTTGACAGAACTCTCATTTTCATCGGTTGTCTTAGTTGCTGTTTCTTCTCCAAAAAGCAGTCGATCAAGGTTGATTTATCCTGTTGATGTCCAACTACAATTATTTGTCTGCGGCTCCAAATTTTCTGTATCTTCCAAAGTTGTATTTGGCAGGGGGGGTGCTCCTTCATGTGTTGGGTAAAGTAAGTGGATACTTTAGTTGGAGGGTAACGCTTGAAGCATGACCCAATTTCCTTCTTCTGATCGATGGATAAGTAGATGATTATCATTGTTTCTCTTGTCATCTAGTCAGATCCAAATACCAAAGTCATGAGCTCCTAGTCTGAGGTCCTCTTCGACAATGGCTTGTATCCTTGTACTCAGATTTTTCAAAGATAGAGGTCTTACCTCTTGGGGAACTTCTAATTGGAGAGCTTATCATTGCTCTATCCACAAATGTTCTTCCATAGGGGATGCTTCTTCTTCCATGCCTTCTTCATGTCGGTCATGACCCGAATCTGGTAGATTTTTCTCTTGGTCTGTCACCCTAGTGCTCATTCCTATTTGCAGTGCTATAGCTCTTTCTCTTCTCTCTTCCTTTCTTTGCAGACTTTTCTCCCTCTCTATTTTCTGAAATTTAGTCATACCTTTATGTGACACTATCCTTTCAATTTCCCTTTTAGGTCAACTTTTCATTACTGGTGAATGGTATCTCTTTAGTCGACTAGAATCTGCTCCACTTTACCACAACATACGACCAGCTACCCCCCCATTGCCTACCTGACACTTTAGAAAGCCTAGATAGTTTTTTTCACTTGCTTAGGAAGTATTCCCACTCCCTTTCTGTAATGAATTTCTCCCACTTCTTTTGTTTCTCCACCCAGTTAGTATTTTGTGGTGGTTCACGTAGTAATGGACGAGGTTCAATGATATGATCCACTCATTTCTCTATTCATAACTTAAACAACAAGGTCGGTAAGGAATACAAGAATTGTTCGGTGAGGTTTGTGTAGGATCTCTTCTGGATATTTTCCACTGAAGTTCTTTCCTCTATGGCTCCTGGGAGAATTTTTTGGCGATCTTTTCGAACCACTTTGACAGGTTTGTTCTTCCCCTTTGAATCAGTTTTTCTAGTAGCTATTGGTCTTTAATAACTTTCATCTTTTTCATCCAGGAGTTTCTTCAAAAGCTAGGGCACTGATTCTACAAACTTCTCATGAGTCTCAGTAAAGAACCTTTATTTTGCTTGAGCAGTCGTTAATCTGTTTCTTCGTGCATAATTTTGCAAGTAGATTTCTTTTTGATGCTCCGACCAGTCCTTAATCTCTTATTCTAATATCATCTTCTTGTATACATCTCAGACATATACTACTAGCAACAAAACCAATGTTGTAATCTCACAGATCACATAGGGTTACCAATAATACACATTAATAACATACATACATAACAGAGACAAGAGATATAAACAAGTAAGCAGAATAACAGATTATATTATAATGAAAGGGTCCATACAATACAGATAACTGAACTAAGTTCTCATCTAGCTCAATAGCCTAATATATATGAATTACAAATAGTTACAAATAACTAACTATCGGTTTGGTGAACTGACATGACCTTATGTGGCTGACCTAACCTCTAATTAGTCGACTGACTGACTTAGTATACTGATTGACTAAGTAGGCTATCATTCAAGTCAGCTTACCAACTTTCTCCTCCAACATAAGGGAAGAAAATAAGTTAGAATATGAATTTGAGAAAATAGTTGAAGAATGTGGATATCCAGAATGTAGAACAACTTGAAGTGGTAAAATAAGAAGTGGATAATGTAGAAGTTGTGATAAAATCCTTGAATGGCCTCCAAGGATCATGGGATTCATTCATGTGAGGAATGTATGCCAAAAGGAAGTGATGACTTTCAGCAGACTCTGGGAAGAAGAAGAAGCTCAACTCATAATAAGAGAAGAGAAGATGGGAGCAACTGAAGATTAAGCTCTCACCATCCAAAGAAGATCCCTCAAGCGACAAGGAATACGAAGAACTCAACTCTTAAAGAACCTCTTATCCATCTTAGCATTTGGATAAGAAACGATGCTATTATGAATGAAGAAAATGATGAAGTTGAAGGATCAAGAAGGAGTCTACCTACGAAACAAATAAAGATAAGTATTCAATTGTCATTTCATGATATTGTTTTATTATGCATTTGTTGATATTCAGTTGATGTATTATGCATGATAGAATGTTTGCAATATACTACTAATATGTATGTAATGGGTAAGTAACTCATGGTGCTATACAACTCTCCATTGCTACTTATCTAGAATGAAGCCTCTTTGCTGACATATTGGATTAGTGCATAGTTTTAATGTTGTCCTGGTAGATATGGAAGGCATATAGAAAGTTTTTGTGAGATATGGATGGATGTTGTATTGGCTAAAGTAGTTGCATGATCATATATTTATGCATAATAATTTTCCAGTATGAATATTCCTTATGAAATGTTTCTAACCATACAAAATCATTTGACTTGTAGGAAAGATTGCGTACATAAAATCACCTACAAGCAAAGAAGGATGAGACTTATTCCGAAGAACAAGTAACGACACTTCAAGATGAAGAATAATATGGTGAATGCAGCAACATCATTGATGCAGAAGCTTCCATCTATGAAGAAGTAACCAAGAAGAAAGGTTCAAGAAGAATGATGTATAGGATGCAGTATCAATACATGAAGAGAAGTTTGTAGTTCCATCATGTAGTAGATGGAAGCATCATGGGCTACAAGGAAAGATTCGTAGCATGAGGCATAGACTATGAAGAGGCATTTGCAGCCACTAGAAATACACATGACAGGAAGAATCATGTGTGTGAATGAAAGAAGGCCTTGTACAAGCTCAAGAGACACCCATGGGATAACACATACATGAGGAGCTTGATGAACCTTTGCTACAAGGTTGATAGAGGATGACTAGCTCACATATGGGTGTGAGAAGAACTTTTGAAAAATTCAAGATATTGGTATCCAGTGATCCTAAATGGATAATACTTGTCACTCCAGTACAAAATGTTTCAATGCATAGAGTACGAAAGATAGAGGGAGTATGATGCTCCGCTTCAGAGGGAGTGACTACAAAAGATCCTGAGGTTTGACATGGTACAACAGGATGGAGAGATTACTGATGACTCTAGGATTTACTGAGAGTAAAGAAGATTCCAACCTTTTCTTCAAGGTTGAAGGTGGAAGACCAGTGATGCTGCTGTTATATGTCAATGACTTGTTCCTGATAGAAAACAGGAACTCATTAAATTTTCAAGAAGAAGACTTGCTTCCAAGTTTGAGATAAAGGACTTGGGGATGATGCACTATGTTCTAGGCATGGAGGTGTGGACAAGAGAAGTATGTAGTAGAGATCCTGAAGAGGTTTAGGATGATGGACTACAAGGCCATGAACACACCTATGGCATCGAACCAAAAGCTGTCAAGTGTTGCTTCATCAGAGTTGGTTGATGCCATGATGTATCATCAGATGATTTGCTCCTTGATGTACCTGACGAATAAGAGACTAGATATTTTCTTTGTTGTGAACACATTAAGACATGTTCACCTAATGATTGCAAAGAATGCAGTGAGGTACCTGAAGGCTACAGTTGAGTATGGGATCAAGTGTGATCTCTTGGTTTGGTAGGATGGAGTCCTGCATGGCGCTGGGTACAACTGAGGCAAAAGATGTTGCCACTTGCTATTTTGGAAGTAGTATATTTCTTTTGAAAACAACTATTTGATTTGGTTTATCTGAATTGAATTTTTGTATGATGCAGAGAGGAGAAGTGATCCAGATCGAGATCTCTTGAAAGAAGGATTTCTAACATAGCTGATGAGACAAGTTGTCCTTTGACGTAATCATCCCTGATGTGATTCTATGCTAGAAATGGCCAAAGTGAAGTTCAAGTAATTCAGGGAGAAGCTTGGTGTTCTCGAGTTCAAGGTTCCCTCCAAGGGAAAATGATGAGACTGAGAGCCATTCTGATATGACTATAGGATTTCTTCCTACATGATCAGATATAAGGGATATTGCCATTCTTGGAATGGAGGTGCCTGGTCAATTACCAGGAAAAATCAGTCTAGGACTGAGGGCCATTCTAATGTGATAGAGGGATGTATTCCCACTTGATCAGATGTAAGGGCTGAGCCATTGTATCATGGTTAAAGGATTAGGTTCCTCCCATGTCAGATGTGAGTACTAACCAATATGACGTGTAGGTCAAATGTGAGGGAAACTGCCATTCTCCAGGAAAATGGAGGCACCTGGTCAGTTACCAGGAATCCTCAGTCTAGGACTAAGACCCCTTTTGATGCAATGTTTTTACACATCGTATAATGTGAGTGCAGAGCCTTTCTGACAGGATGAGGTCAAATATAAATGCTGAGCCATTCTAGTGTGATGTGTTTACACATGGTCAGATGTGAGTGTTGTTCCTTTTTGACAAGATGGGGTCAGATGTAAGTGCAGAGCCATTCTGATGCGATGTGCTTGCACATGATCGGATATAAGTGTTGATCCATTCTGGCACGATGTGTTTACACATGGTCATATGTGAGTGTTGTGCCTTTTTGACAAGATGGGGTCAGTTGTAAGTGCAGATCCATTCCGATGCGATGTGCTTGCACACGATCGAATATAAGTCCTGAGCCATTCCGACACGATGTGTTTACACATGGTCAGATGTGAGTACTGGGCCTTTCTGACAAGATGAGGTCAGATGTGAGTGTTGGGCATGCCTTTCTGATAAGATGAGGTCAGATGTAAGAGCTGGGTGGGCCATTCTAACTTAAGTATCAGATATAAGCGCTGATGAAGAACACATGAAGGGTAGGCCTATAGGGCTGACTCTGTAGAACTTCTTGTGATGAGAAGAACGAAGAGATAGCACCATTTGATTAAGATAGTAGAAGCAGTAATGATGATGATGATTCAGTTATGATCTAGCTTTGATGATGATCTAGATCAAGTGATGATCCAAACTTGATGATGATCCAACAGTGATGATCCAAAATTGATGATGATCTAGCAGTGATGATCCATATTGAGTGATGATCCAAATCCAGTGATGATGATCCAGATCAAGTGATGAACCAGATCCAGTGATGATGATCCAGATCGAGTGATGATCCAGATTCAGTGATGATGATCCATATTTAGTGATGATCCAGATCCAGTGATGATGATCCAGATCGAGTGATGATCCAGATTCGATGATGAAAGATGACTTGAAAATGAAAAGGAATTGAAGATGAAGATGAATTGAAGATGAATATGACAAGATCTTGACGATGATCCAGATGATACAAAGAAGAAGACTTGTGTTGTTAAATTGTGTCAAGAGAATACCTTCCTAGTTAAGAGGGATTGTTGATGTATTTGTAAATTCGGAGTGTATTCATCCATATTTCTTATGTATTGTAACCCAATGTTTATTCTAGGATGTATTTGGGTTGTCATACCCTAATTTTTATTTTGGGAAGTTTCTATAATGTAAACAAGTCATGTCAAGTCATTGTGGGTAACCCTCTTATTGGTTAAGGGTTAAAGTCTCCGCAGTGGTGAGGCCCTAGGGTTATTAGACTATCCTAGAGAATTTGACCCTAGGTGAGTTATTGTAAGTCGGGGCAATAGTCCCCACCATTATGTTAAGGATAAACCTCTTTGTTGGTTGGAGGAGGAAAAGTCCCCACAAGTTGTGGGGCTCTAGGGTTATTAGACACTCCTAGAGATGTCAGCTCTAGTAAGTAATTGTTAAGTGAGTCCAACATGTTGGTGGGTTTCAAGTGAACGAAATAATATAAATAGAGAGTGATTCTCTCTATTTATCACACACACACTCACTCATTGGGGCACATGAGTGAGAGAGGAGAATTTATATCAAGTGAGAGAGAGAGACAGAAGCTATGGAGATAATATTTATGTTTTCAGGTTTTACTGCTGCCATTGGTGCTCATTCTATCTCTGAGGAAGTTGTGAGGTTTTCTCCTTTATGGTTTCCCCTAGGAAAATTATTTGTCACTCTTGTCTCTTGTGTTGTATTGATATGCATGTTATTCTCTTAGTTAAAGATCCTAAGATCATAATGCTAGCTTGAATGATAAAAATCTAATAGTTATGAGTTATACGAGATTCGAGTCAGTGGTACTACAGCAGCTTCCATCCAACATCCTTGCCTTAGATTTTTTCACTTTGCAAAGAATTCATGTATAGAATTCCTCTAACTTCATGCTTTGGGGAGAATTTTGTTACACTAAAATCTTGCACTCTTCATCCATGTGTCAAACCTTTTCCTAATCACCAAGTTTCTCTTTGCTAAATTTGACTGAGATTGAGGTTTTTTCCTTTTTTTGTCCCTCTCTAGGAAGGTTGACACTCTTGTCCTTCATGCTAGGAGTGCCTAAGGTGCTTTTTCCCTTCATTCTAGGGGCACTTTCATCGGTGTTCTATCTCCCACTGCTAAGAGCACTGATGACACCTTTTCCCTTCTTTTAAGGTGCGTCGGTCATGTTTAGAGGGTAAAAAATGAATATTCGACATCCTTCTTGAAGGTGGATGAGGTGTTGCTTTATCCCTATTATTTAGGTGAGGTGGAATTTAGTTTCCTAACCTATAGGGAAGATCCCTTAGATCCCCCACCCTAATCCTCAACCTATTATATCCCTTTAGCCTTATAAATTGAACCCTCTCTCCATTTGGAAGGGAGGAAGGTCTACGGTACTCTTATGCTGGTGGAATGTCTAGGTGGCTTACTATCTTACTTTGGAGGATTTGGATTGGATTGTTGGATGGAATATTGCAGGGTTAAGGCTAGGCTGTAATGTTCTTTCCCATGTAATTCTATGTATCTCCTAGATTACATTAATACAAATCTCTTTCCATAAACTTTGTTGTTTTGATGATTTTTATAGCTTTCTTCCTTAACTTTTAGGTTAGATCAATTATATTTTTGGATACGCATATGCTGTTTGCTTGTTTCCGAATGATTTACAAAATTTTCCAACTATAGATATGAAGATTCTGGAGCTTGGATCAACAAAGACAGAAGAGGATCTGTGAATATCAGGTAGGTTGTCTATCTGTTTCTTTGCATTTCTGATTGATCTAGGAAAGTAGATTGCATTCTGTATTTGATTTGTTCTAGATCCACTTGACTAGGGAGATCTGGCTTGTTTTCGATTGAGTAGATTTATCTGATAACAATGTATCATATAGAACGATATATCAAGGTTATGAAAAAGTTTCTCCATAATAAGCAAAAACCAGAAGGTAACATTTGTGAGGGATATTTAATGTAAGCGGCCACAGGATTTTACACATAATATTTGAAGGATTCTATCAGTTTCAATCAACTTGTATGGGATGAAGATGAAGACGAGAGAGTTTAAGGTGAATCATTAGAAGAAAATGGACATAGATTAATAAGGAAATAAATTTTATACATGCCTACGCTCTTCAAAACACATACTCATTTAATAAGTGGTGCAGGTGAAATATTTTTTACTTGATAATTCGTCTATTTAATTTCATCTAATAACCAAATTATTATCATTATTACTATCATGTATGTTCATATTCTACACAAAAAATACAAAGAATAGATTCTAGTAGGGATGCGTCCATCTTGAAAGAATAGACTGAGATTCAAATACTCAAGGTGGTTCAACTTTTCCAAATTTGATGATTAGATTGTTGATGCAATAAATGATGCACAACAACAAGGTCAAGATCTAATGATTGAGGAAAATGATCTTTCATGACCTCCACGCACACACACACACACACACACATATATATGATTCTCATTTCAGTGGGATGTGGTCCTATGGTAGTCATTTGAGAGTGGAAGAAAATTATACAGGAAAGGAAAAATGTGATTGTGTTGTTAGTGTTGAATTTCATCATGAAACTGAATATAACTTCTATGTTGGATTCATACAAGAAATTATTCAAGTTTATTATGGTGAAACTATTCCTATATTATTAAATTATAAATTGATCAAACCATCTAAAATAAAAATGATCAATATGGTTTTTTATGTGCAAATACATGTCAAATCTTATCAAATATCGATGAGCAGTATGTTTCCCCTCTTCAAATTAACCAGGAATTTCTAATTGATGATATAACAAGCCTAGGATGGCCATATGTCATTCAAATGGAGCCTCATTCATAAAATAAATGCATGCAATGTGTTGATATAATGGTCAATGGGTAGTGTAATAGTTTACAAGAAACATTGGAAGAAGAAGCAGAAGTTGGACATAGAGTATTTGAATAAGAAACTTTTCTTCGCAATGAAGAGTATGAGATAGAGAATGTAATGCATGGTGAGGAAAGTCTATTGTATGAGGACGGTAGAGAAGATCAAGAAAATGCATACACAAGTGATTAGTATTGTGATCTTTATGGGAATGAAAATGCCCATGGTGATGGTTTGTCACCTTAACTTTATGGAATAAACTTTCACTATGTAAATGTATTTTATTGTTTTAGAAATTAGGATTAGCTATCCAACGGGTTGTATTAAAATTTGTATGGAATTTATCCTTAATGATATTGGATATGCAACATTTTAATTTTTGTTTTTGTGCATCTATACAGACACGATATATGTAGGTTAATATTTGCATGTTCTACTTGTTTTCAATACTGTGTAATGTTAAATTTCTTATTTGATCTTGAATATGTTGTTTAAGAAACTTACTATGTGATTCCAATGGGCTCAAGTTAGTGTTCATGTTGTAAGAGTTGAATAGTTAATGTAGACAATAGATTCATTACACTATTTGGCTCTCCCTATCTAATAAAAATTAAAATGAATCTATTACTCTCATCATTCAATGTATTTATGAGACAAAGGTAAATGGTTTCCATCTCAGATCCATTGCAATTCTATAAGGATTTTCCAAAATGCAATTATGATTCTTATCAGTGTGGGTTAGTTTTTATATTGATTTATGCATGTTAAATTTTCAATTCTAATGAATCTCTAGTTGAAATTGATCATCTTCAATATTTTATCACTCTCTAGTAAAGAATCCCTCGAATTAACTTGTAATTCTAACTTTAGAACTAAGTGTTTGTTGTTGTCATGAGCATTTGAATCTAGATATTTTATATTATTTGTTTGCACATGCACTAATGATGTTCTTAAGAGAAATTTTGGACATATAGGCTATCAAGAATAAAGGGTTGAAACGTAAAAGTGACCCTTGCAAAGATGAAAATGTGACAAAATATGAGCGTGTTCATAAATACCACATCAAAAGAAATGAAGAATATTTTTCATCCCTTGGTTTGGAAAATAAGTTAGTTACTCCTCATACTTTTTCACTTCTATGAATATTTCATGAATGTTTTATATAATCTATTTCATGTTGTAGGCCATATATGCTTTTTATTCTAATTGGTAAGTTTTTTGCTTTAAAGGGGAAAGTTGGATTCTACAAAAAATGACCATCAGAAACAAAAGGAGAGCAAAGAAAAATTATTTCCATCTCATAGAATCCAACGCCTTAGTATATCAATACAAAAAGATGAATATAATGATACTAATGATCAGATTCCTCATATATCATATCATCACGTCCAATATTTTTATGAAAAACTGCCACATTCTAGACAATCATGCTTGCGAGAGCTTTATTTAAAATTTAAGAAAATATTTGAAGGCACATTCGAGGGGATTGGTGACCTAAAAAGATCCACACCTGTTTAGGAGATTACTGATCTAACTAGTGCCACATTTCTTGAGGATATTGGTGAGATACCTAGTACCACATTTATTGTGGCCAATTATGATGAACCAATTCATCCTTTTTCCTCAGAAAAAACACCAATTACATATGCTCCAAGGAATCTGTTAGGAGTTGAACCTGCTGTATCAACAAATATGAGTGTTTTTTCAATGCCCAAAATTGGTTCTTAATATCCATCATTTTTCATCAAAAAACATAAAACTATTCAAGGCTTGTATAGGAACACACAAAGTGTTAGACACACCAGGCACATAGAGAGGGGGGGTGAATCTGTGTGTGCAGTCTTTATTAATTTTTCACTTTTAACAATCAACAACTAATTTATCAATGCATTATTCTACCATTTCCATAATAATTTCATAAACATATATCACTTCATAATTTATATATCACTTCATAATTTATAAGTCATAACAAGAACCATAACAAATGAGAACATGACACCATATGATTTTGTAATATTTTGTTATTTGTTTTGGAACAGCTACAACCGTGAGGTAAAATTAGCACCTACTGATACAAATAGCACCTACACTTCATCTAGGACCTTGATTAGTTTTCTTAGACCCTGCTAATAAGGATTTGAGGAGTCCAATCCTCAAGTGCAATATTCTTCTTGAAAGAGCCAAAACCAACCTCTGCATTGCACATCAATATATCTTCTCATCATAGCTGCTCATCTCTACTACTCATCACTATTTCTCATCTATGTTTCTCATCACTACCGCTCATCAAATTTCCCATCCGTGCTACTCATCATTGTTGCTCATCACTGTAGCTGATCTTTGATGCTCGTCACTATTGCTCATCATTGTTTCTTATCTCTGCTGCTCATCACTACTGCTCATCATTGTTGCTCATCTATGCTGCTCATCACTATTTCTCATCACCGTTTCTCATCTTTGCTTCTCATCACTACTTCTCATCTTTGTTTCTAATCACTGCTGCTCATCAGTGTTGGTCATCTCTGCTACTCATCGCTACTGCTCATCTATGTTTGTCATCATTGCTGCTCATCACTATTTCTCATCTCTGATTCAACACTATATACCGATAAGTCATTTCAATTCCATACATGGCTCATGTAAATTATAGTACACTTCATCATACTCAATTACTGAACAATAAATTATGCTATGTTTTCATTGAATAGAAGCCACGCATCATCATCATAGGTATGCATCATTGTCATAGGTATGCATCCTCATAATAAAATATGGATAATCATCATCTTAGTGTGCATCATTTATACATCATCATCATTAATTATACATCATAGTGCATAAGAGAGCATCATCACACTATTGTATGCATGCACATCATATTGTATAGGAGTGCATCAACATCATAGAGTGTACATCATTATCACATGCATTATCATCATAAGGTATATCATATCATAGCATAAAGTTTATGCAACATCATCATAATATTCTCCATAATGTATTGAATGAATTCAAAGAGATATACCAATATATAGCCTCACATACTAAGAACAAAGAGTAACTCTATCCAACAGAGACATGTGTCATCACAAGAGAAACCTAGCAGAATGAACCAAACCCTTTTGAAGATAAAAAGATGAATAAATAGTATAAAAACCAAAATAATCTCTATATCCTATCATCACATATCCCTCATAACAAGCTTTCCAACGAGCCAAGAATTTCGCACTTTTGTCCAAAATATGCAAAATTCCTAAGAGAATTGGTGATGAAAAAATGAAATGCTTGATATTCTATTTATATAGGTTGTAGAGAAAAAATATTACATTGAGCCGACATGCAATTCAAAATTACAAATAATTAAATTCTCTTTTGTTTAGTGGACTGACCCAAAAAGGTGCCCCCAAGTTCAAAAATTCATATCTCTTCAACCGTAAGGAGCCACCTGGCGTCGAACCTACTGTTGGAAATGGAACAACAAGGGGTATCTCACCATGATGGGTTTGTTTGAAATACCATTGTCCAATACCCTTAAAATATTCAATTTTTTCAAGATGTCAAATACCCCACACATGAGGGTGCAAAAGACCATACAACCAACTACAAGAGTTTCAAAGTCTTCTTCAACATATCAAGGCACGTCCATGGAATCTACATCCATCTACATCCCAATATCCATATAAACAAAAATAGGACCATAAATCATCATGGTTCAAGGTATCCATATCATTAAAAACATATCCAATGGTTCCACTATATATGTTCATCACTATAAGAGTACCAACACTCCAAAAGAGGGGTACAAATACCTCATCACTAGTTTGCAACACATTATGGGATTCATTTGCATGATAAGAAAGATACTACATGCCAGTGACCATATAGAGTCCAAATAACATCAAACCGCCATATATGTGTGTTCAATATCTAAACTTTTGAGGACACCAAGCACCCCATAATAATGGGTTCCAACATACCACCTGTTATCACTCCAGGAAACTCGTCTAGGTTGTAGCTCGAGGATGCTTGGTAACTTAAATGTTTTTATATTTTTTCTAACTGGATCAATTCAGGTGACCTACAGGACCTCACACTCTCAAGAAATGCATGAAACTCAATCAAAGATAAGGCTTCTAACTATCATTGTTCATAGGTTTGATAATATGGTGCAGAGATGGATAACTTATCATGCTGGAAGATTCATACATAAAACAGTTATATATAAATGGCTAGTCATAACAAGGAAAGTACTTGCAATTCAAATCATCAACATGTAGATAGGATGACAGCTATCAGACATCAAATAACATGAATAAACCTGAATAAGACATTCAAGCATAAGCATAGAATATACAAGAAATAGAAGCTAAACATATGATAGAAAAAGAGCTTATATTAGGTCATGAGAAATATGAGAAGCTTGATAATAGTAATGATCTATAGGTCCCTGAAGTCAAATATTTTCTTAAACATAAGTCTTAGGCTTTATAGCCTTTACAAAAATATTCAGATCCTGAAAAATTGGATCCAATTTACTAAAAATAGATAAAATAATTGTTTTTTCCAAATTAGGTCAAAAACCCTAATTTAACTGCTAGTCTATCTAATTTTAACACTTGTTCACTTATTGAACCTTTTGATGACTACAGTGAGTACAAGGTGTTAAACCAAAAATCCCCCACCAAGCTCTCAATGGCCTACAACACCCAAGGACACCATCTCACGACCCTCATATCCCTCCATTAGACCCCCACACCCTCAAAATAGCCTAAGGATGAAGAAAAAGGGCTAAAAACAACAAAAAGGAACCCAAAATATCCTCCTAGGAGCTAAAGCCCTCAAAAAGGGGCTAAAATCCTAAAATAGCCTAAAGTTAGGGCGGAAGGGTCTAAAGCCCAGACCAAGGGCTTAAAACCCTAAAACCCGTTGGAAAAGCTATAAAAGGAGGGTGGGGAGTCACTCTCAAAACACTTCTCCCTTGCGTATTGTTATGTTTCCCGTGTATGCCTTGAGACATTTGCCTCTCAAGCCACCCAAAATCCCTCTCCTCCATTTCCATTGAGCCATTTCTCCCCCATCCAAGAGAGGTTCTTCCACAAGCTAGGGCATGGTGGTTCATTTGTACCCAAGAGAAGGTATAACCATATTTCATGTTTTGTTTATTAGTTTCTTAATTTTCTTTGCTTTCTAACCCTTATTTCATTTGCAAGTTTTAGATCTGACATTATTTTGCAGGTGTTTCAATCTATTGTAGCTTAGGATTTATTTGCAGGTCTTTGGAGGCAGAACCATAACCCTTGTGTGCAGAGGGGTTCATCATTTCTTTTATCTCCTTTCTATTCTTATCTCAGTTTATTGTTCAGTTTATTTACCTTACGTTTTATTTTCTACATTTTCCCACCAACAGGAACCTACACTTCTTTCCTATAGGAAGAAGGGACCCATTCCTTCCCTTGTAGTAGGGATAAATCCCTGCTACAGAACTGGCGACCATACCAGGTCGATCCCATAGGATCCCTGGTCCAAATTTTTAATTTCCAAGTTTTTATATTTTTTGAACTAGTTTTAAATTCTTTTTATGTTAAATCCATTTAAATTAAGTTTATTTCTTGTTTTTAGTATTGCCGAAGCCTTTCCCAGCAAAAACTGAGTCGGATTGGCCACAGTAGAAGTTACTGTAGGCCAGATCTGACTCTATCTCACAAAAAACCCCAAATCTAGAGCAGGGCGCTCTTATCAAGGCCAAAAGTGACACTGGGGCACACTTAATCCCTCGATAAGTGCGACTTCAACCCAGAAACTCAGTCTGTGACTGTTTCTACATCCTGTGCGACCCCCTTGCTTGTTTCTAAAAAAATCTCACAGCCCCCTCGTCAGATTTGATCAGAAATGTGCAGCCTGTCAAAAAGAACTTTAATTTTAGTTTAAGAACAGTTAAATTTCAGTTTTATAGGACTATGAGTGCAGCTCAGCTGCCTCTATCCAACACTACAAGTCAGTTTCAGTTTTTGTTTTCATTTTCTGCAATTTATTTCATAAACAATGTGTTAATTCTAGATAAATCTTAATGGCTTAATCAAATGAACCTAGCCTAACTAAAATCAACCTAAAATTAATCATCTTGCTTCCCGTTCCTCCTCTACCTAGTCATCACCCTCCGGGGTATTTTGGGATACGACGAAGAGAAAGATCGTATATATCTAGGCACTCCACTATATTGTTCCAAACCATTAAAATTGGGTGACTTGGAAGGTAGAGGGGGTAGAGAAGGAGGGATTGTCACAGTGCTAAGCGTCCTCCCTATTGACCAACCTAGCATCTGGGAGGTGACCTAAGGATATACAGATGGGCTTAGTCCCATTTTTTTGAAATCCGAGCACCTTCTCTTGGTTGAAGAGAAATATTAGTGTGAGGTAGACATCTAGTTAGGCCAGCAAACATTCAGGGTTAATCACTATATTTTTTCACAATTTCTGATTATTCAATGCTTGCATTAATAAAACTAATGAAATGAACTCTACCATGATGAATTCATAAACCATTTGTAGCAACCAAATACCAGAAAAACAAACAAACAAATACACCATACCAACTAATTAACCCAACTCAGTTCATGACGTTGAGTGAGCCTTAAAATTTACCAATTTACACTAAGTACAAACAACCCTGCAGTCTTTGAGGACATAAGTCCTTGACTGCTTCAACTATGGGAAGTACTTGGGATTTTCCTAGAAACTCATTGTGAGGAGTACCACAGGAACCCCAAAGTAGCTGGCCGCTGAGAGGAATTTCCAAGCTAAATGTGCAATGACCCCTTCCGATTGAGTAGAAAAACCTGTGAGAAAAAATCCAAGCGCTGTCTCTTGGCAGTCTTGGTGGCCGAGTGATGACCTGCAACCAATAGGAAGCCACTGAAACTAGGGTCCAAACATCATTCCCACCAATTTTCAGGCATAAAGTCTAACATAATTGATCCTCCATGCTCTTCCTCACACTTAAGAGGCGAACCACCACCATTTGGAACACTTAATCGACACCGTGGAATCCACTCTCAGTGATCTCCCACACCATTAAAAGGCCACATAGCCTCTGATTCTGATTCAAACCCATATCAGTCTGAACCAGACCTCCATACTGCACCATCAAGCCCCATGGCTAGTGCAAATATGGATCCGTTTTTTGGCATACCTTCACAATATGTCACCCACAACCTGGAAACTGGCCCAAGAATAGCTATGCAAACTATCATTAGTTAGCTTCCACCACCTATAGTGACCAGCCAAGCTAGCACACTGGCAGCACACAGGGGCAATGGACCTTCCACACACACTGCCCCTCCTGCCACAAAGGGGGGTAGTGGACTGTCCACTTGCATTGCCCCTATTGTCATACATGGGGACAATCTCCCTACCACTCATACTGTCCCACCCATAACACTTGGGGGAATTGTCCCATCTACATTGAGCTGCCATAAGCCAAGTACCCAAACTTCAACTCCCTATCCTTCATGTTCCTATAGTATTTCCAACTCCCTGTCAAATATGACGAAGGGGTTTAGATCTTGTTATCCTTCTATCAAAGCACTTCCACTCACATAACTGACCATATCCATGAGTGGCGGCGACGCCGTAACTTATGTAAAATCCAACTTGACGACATGATTTTCTTGGATTGGGTCCATAAGACCTTGCTCCCTCCCATAGCAAAGGATGTCGCATCCAAGCATCCCCAATTTGAAGAAGAGGCCATACTGAAGGCTTAACAATTTGACCTTATCTATGCTCAGTCTGGGTACCTGTACACCGTCATTCCATATGCTCCCCATCCGAGTACCTCCTACCGCGACACACCAGGGCTATCCCATACTGCCGATGGCATCATAGGATCAATCTCCCAATAGCCACAGCCTCGACCGACACCACTTGCCATTACACCACAACCAAGAAACACTGCTAGTGTTGCTTACCAAAACCAAGCTCCAGACTACGCAAGAATGATGTCTCAGTCCAGAGCTACAACTTCATATGCATAGCCTACACCACCGCAGTAGGCCTAGGCCATGGCTTGGCCAACAAAGCAGTATGTGGGGAAAATTCCCACATTTGTGGCACCAACACCCCCACAAATATACTATGTACTGCTAGTGCAACCAGTTCAATCCCCTGCCCCCGCTCCACCCACTCCGTTGGGACAAGTGTTCGCACAACAAAACAGTCCCAACCAGCCTACCCCCAACAATCAACAAGGGCAAGTTCAAAATAACCGGCCTCGAAAGCAAGGAAATAACTAACTGTAGGGAGGTAGTCAACAATTGAACCCTCGCAACAATGCCGTGGAAAATTGGCCAGCCAAAAACTCCCCACGAAAGAATGCACCAAGACGCAATGCCCCATTGTGCACACTCTCTGATGTTTATGGACACTACACATTCGAGTGTCCCCTCATGGATCGCGCTAAGTAGGCCATTCAAAATGAGGCCCAACAAGCTACCAGCATGCCAAATCAAGCCCAACCCAACCCAGCACCACAAGGACCTCACCCCATGGTGCTTCAAATCCACTGCAAGTCCAAGGATTGGTGGCAACCACACCCCCCCCTTAGGCCACTCCCAATGCTCCAGGGGCACCTCCCATGACCGAAACAGGTGTTCACCACCTGCTAGTTATGACGACTGAAGAGGTCAACTTACAAACTAGATGGAATCGATACGGTGCCACCATCGAACCCGCTGACACATCAGCGGTATCAACGTCTAAAACAATCAACCTACCTCTTCAGTTACCCCCATTTTTGCGCCCCCCTATACGTAGAATTTCCAATAACGCCATGGCTAGAGCTGCAGTTAGCTATAGCATTGTGGATGATTTTTCCCAAATGCCAACCACCATGTCTGCTCTTGAGGTACTTAAAATGTGCCCAATGTAGTGGAAATCCTTACTAGTCGCCCTTAGGGTAGTAGACCCCTCTGACTCCAAGTTGATCACATTCGACATAGAAAACGGAGAACCACGCATGCCATCCACCATCGCCTTCCAAATTTTGATGTCTATCTAGAACCTAGTTGTGCACCGGTGCATAGTGGATGGGGGGGCATCCACGTGTGTTATGTCTACCTTGGTTAGGCAGAAACTTGGATCACCAATTCTGTAACTGTCCTCCACAACTCTATGGGATTATGATGGACATCCCATTAAATCCCAAGGAATCCTCTCTCATGTCCCCATCACATTAGCCGAGAAGACAGTGCTGATTGGCATAGAATTCATCAACGCTCAACTGGACTATATCCTTCTCCTCGAGAGAAGTTATATGTATGCCATGCGAGTTGTCGCGTGAACTATCTTCCATCTCATGATGTTCCCCCATGAAGGGAAGATTGTGGTAGTTTATCAACTCACTTATCACGATCCGCAAGGATTAACAACACCTCCCAACATTATCCCTACCATTACCACCATTGAGCTGTAAGGGGAAACCACACCCACTAATGTTGTCCCTGCAATGAACACTATGGTTGACAACAAACCAGCACCTCCATTGTTGAATGTGGGCCCTGGGTTGTTTGCCGATACCTCCATGACGGCTCCTTTCCTGTTAGTGTCACCACCACTGACACAAAATGAAACTACAGACTTGTGCATGGTCTCATCAAGCACCACTGCACCCAAGCAACAACCGCAGTCGCAGCCCCAACCACAACCACAACATCATCCGCAGCCGCAACACCAACAGCAGCTACAACATCACTCGCAGCAGCAGCATTACACGCAGCCACAACCACAACCACATCCCCACATGCAATTGTTAGGGAGTTATTTGGGCTCATCCCCAGTCCATACGATTCCCTTCCTCTTCCCCCCACCTGGTGTCATGAGCAAGTCTATCATGGCCACATTAAGCCTACCCAACTTTACATTGGGAATTTCGGTGTGGTATCTTGATCCATCAGCTCAACCAGCAATTCCCCAGGTTGTTTTAACCCTGGTGCAACCCATCATGGTGGAGTCTCACCTTGCCCTAGGTTGTTTTAACCCTGGTGCAACCCATCATGGTGGAGTCTCACCCTCCATCTAGCTTGCAAAAGATAACCTTTGCACCCGCACCCGCATCGCCCCACCCAAAAAGGGCCAAGGGAAAGAATGCCAAAGCCACCGTAGAGCCACGACAAGTACCACCTTGTGCCGTCTGCAAGAAACAGGGCCATCTAACTCAGAATTGCTCTGAAATCCCCATGATCCATGCACATTTGGATGCCATGGATACAAATGAAAACATTCCCATGGTTGAACTCCCAACTGTGCCTATAAGAACAAGGAATTGAGAACAAACCATGCTTGCACCCTTTGTGACTTGTATGGACATTACTCCCACCATTGCCAAGATTTTCCCAAATTTCGAATGGCTCTCACTAACCTCCATCACCATTCCCTTGAGTTTGAGATCACCTTGATCGAAGAAGTTCACCCACCACCTCCTTCTTCAAACACCATGTCCATGTACATGATGTCTAGTTCCACCAACCCGCTCATCTCCTCCTATAACGACGGTCCATTGGACCTGTCTCTTCGCTGCTTTAGCAACGATGAGGAGATACTTGAAGCTCTGACTACCCCGAAATACCCTTGGGACGACATGCACCATCGCTTGTTCTCCCTCCCAGAAGAACTGGTGTCGCAATCTGACCAATTTTCCGTAGAGACCAAAGATTTCATCCATGGGAAGGTCGACTGGTTCAAGAACCCCATTCAGCACCAGATGCCTTCGAAGAAGGGAATATGGTGAAAATTTTGCCAACCATTAAAATCAACATCTTAACCAATTCTAAGATCGTTGAAGAAATCATGTTGGGGGCATCTTGCTCCTTGAAAGAGGTCGATGCCTACACAGCTCTCTTCCAAGAATTCTGTGACATCTTTGCCTGGTCTTACACTGAGATGCCTGGCCTAGATCCATCCATCGTGGAGCACCACATCGACACATGGCCTGATGTGGCACCCGTGTCCCAAAAGCAATGCCCCATCCATCCATCCAAAGTGGCTACAGTGAAAGCCGAGATAGAGAAGTTGTGTATAGTCGGCTTCATTTATCCAATTGCATACACCACTTGGGTTTCTAATGTTATTCCTGTGAATAAAAAATTTGGTACTATTTGTGTTTTCATAGACTTCTGTGACCTTAACGGGGAATGTCCCAAAGACAACTTCCCCACACTGTTCATCAATCATATCATCGATGCATGCACTGGACATGAAGCCTTTTCCTTCATGGATGGATTTTTTGGCTATAACCAAATCTAAATATGAAAACAAGACCATTACAAGAAGGCATTCACAACCCCATGGGCCACATTCTCTTATCGAGTCATGCCCTTTGGCCTGAAAAAATGCTGGAGCCACCTTCCAGCGCACCATGACATACTATTTCCAAGATTTAATTCACATCATCTTGGTCTACCTGGACGACCTTACCGCTCAATCACCAAACCAAGAACAACACATAGACAACTTGCGACAAGTCTTTTTACGTTTCTGCAAGTACAAAATTCGCCTCAATCCCCTCAAGTGCATTTTTTACACTTAACATCACCAATGAGTCACTTCTTTTTCTTTTTCTTGTTTTTCAATATTTTTTAGCAAAAAATTAGGGGCAGCACCATCAGCTGCTAGTCCAAAGTCACCCGGAACCTGTTCGAGACACCTCTCACATCTCCTGGCTCAAACTTCTATCTCTTTATGAGACCAACTTCTCATGTTTAATAAGTCAATTTGGGAACCATTTCCCACCAGTCACCTTGATTTAAGATCCATGAAATGATGATGCAAGTGTTTATGGACTTGTACCTCTATCACAGTCCTCAATCGCAACTCATGCGAGTTCTTGGGCCACCACCCGTTAAGGAATGTAATTTTACTTTTATTTTTGTATTTATAAGTTGTCTTTTCCACTGCACCTTACATGGACCTATGGACCACTGTACCCAAAATTATTTCCTTTTTTTACATGTATTCACCATATAAGTTCCCTCGAACTTGCACTCACATCGCATGTAGTCAAGTTCATCCACCACCACACACACACATGCTCTCTTGACCTCTGTTCGAGATCCACCTCGGTTTGCATGTCTCTGCCACACTGACTTGTTGGCCTCTACCGAGATCTATTTCATGCATGTAATGGTATGTTTGAGAGCCTTCTGCTCTGTCCATACTACATGGATGACCTTTGGACCTCTGTCCATCATCACAACATGGGGCACCGCATGTGCCACTGCAATCGGTTGACCACTTTGGAGTTTCGTTTAAGCTCTTTTTTGACTTCTTAAAACAATGAAAAGGTTGTCAAGCACAACTGCTTCCTTTCTTGCTCGTTAAAGTATAGGAAATGGCATTTACATTGTCTCGTTTACCTCCTTTTGCATACCATGTAGACCATCAATTGAAAAGGACCTCCTTGGCACACTCAAGCCAAGACCGTACACCTCTGCATACTTTTATGCTTTCTCGGGTAGAGGGGCCACACTTTATGAAAAATCTCACCATCGGTTGTCGTTAAGCTCTTTTCCAGCCATCTCAATAAGAAAATATCGCCGAGCAAACTTGGTTTCGTTCATGCTCATAAAAGTATTTGAATGACCGTCCAGTCAGTACATGTTTAACCTTTTCCGGCCTGATTGGACCACCAATGGTAAAGAAGTCTCTCATCCCATACATGATGGGTGAGCTCTCCTATGTATAATTTTATCATTTTTTGGGCATAACAGACTACTAATGAAAAAGACCCCCCACTGGAGTCTTCTTTGTGCTTTCAGAGTCTCTAACATTGAAAGCACCATCAAGCATTCACTTTCTCGGGGTCGCCAAAAATCCACAAGATCGTACCATAACAATGTCCCTAGACACCTCCCCACAACAAATACTTTGGAAGCATTCCCCCATTGGGTAGCCTTTGTTCAGAGTACTTTGCAATGTGTCTTCCTTGGATCCCACCAATATCAAAAGAGTCTACCTCCTCCAAGTATTTCCCATCTACAGCAACATCTCCGGTATTACAGCTATGATCCCATTCCCATGAGTCAGTTTCATTTGCTGCCTGGTCCGCTCTGCCCTCATACTCTAAACAAAGGAAGTTTGAGTCCCCCACACCCCCCCTTCCCTTGTTCATTTCTTTCCCTTCCCTCCCCCCCCCAACCCAATTCAATGAGTCAGTTCGCAGATTGCTTCACACCTTTCGGTTATCTCCCTCACGCTCCTCGTCAAGGAAACAACATTGCCTTGACTAGGGGCAGGTCTCCCTCTGTCGACGCCAACACACATATTATAGAGGATAGACCTAGAGGTCCCTATACACTACAACAAAAACTGGATTTAGCATCGAATTTAGCGCCAGATTTTAGTGTAATTTTTTCTCAATTGTGATGAACAATCTGGCGCTAAACTTGGCGCTATTGTACATTTTCGTAAAACGCCCTCTATTGCATCTTTTTTTCCATCCTTTTTAACATCCATTTTTGCGTCCATTTTTGCGCCCAATTTTTTGCATCTTTTGTTACGCCTTTATTTCCGCCCAATTTTGCAACTTCTATTGCATCGTTTTTTGCGTCCTTTGTTACATCCTTGTTTGCACCTAGTTTCACGCCCAGTTTTGCATCCAATTTTGTGTCTTATTTTGCTCCTAGTTTTTCATCGAGTCTTGCACCCAATTTTGCACCATGTTTTGCATAAAATTATGTGTCCAATTATGCATCTAACATTGCATCTAGGATTGCATCCAATTTTCGGCCCAATGTTGCGTCTAGTTTTGCATCCAATTTTCGGCCCAATGTTGCGTCTAGTTTTGCATCCAATTTTACTTATAATGTTGCATCCACATTTGCATCTAATTTTGTATCTTTTTTTACATCTTTTTTTGTATCCATGTTTGTGCCTAATGTTTCATCTCATTTTACGTCGTATTTTGCATCTAGGTTTGCACCTAGTGTTGCATCCCGGTTTGCACCTAGTGTTGCATCTAGTGTTGCACATAATGTTTGCACCTAGTGTTGCATCTAGGTTTGCACCTAGTGTTGCATCCAATATTGTGTCTCATTTTTAGTTTTTGTTTGCACCAAGTGTTCCTTCCATTTTTGCACCTGGTGTTACACCTAGTTTTATGTCCATAGATACACCATATTTTGTGCTCAATTTAATGTCCAATTTTACATCTAGTTAGGAGTCCACTTTTGCATCTACTGTTGCATTTAGTTTTGGACCTAGTATTGCATCTAGCTTTGAGTCATTAATTGTGTCTAGTGTTGAGTCTCTTTTTTGCATCCAATTTTGCATTGTGTGACATCCATTTTTGTGTCCATATTTGCGTCTGACATAAGGTCGACTTTTGCATCCACTTTTGTGTTTGGTGTGACGTCCACTTTTATATCTTGTTTTGCATTTAGTGTTGCATCTAATATTGCATCCATCTTGCACTACTACATTTTTTACCTTTATAAATACATTCCAATATCATTAGGGCATGGAGGAATCGAACCACCAACCTCCTGCTTGTAAAACAGGCGCTCTTTCATTGAGCTAGCACCCTTTAAGAATCGGGAAGAGGAGCAATATTAACGCATAGATTTGATCATTTGTAATTCTAATAAAAGACAATAATATCCAAAGACATTCAAGCTTAAAATCCAATTTATTTTTCAAACACACTAATAAGCACAAAAATATACCGTTCTTAGGAAACAAAATATCGTAAACAGTTTCGCAATCTATTAAAGTGGTCCGAAAAAGAGTCTTAGAGAACAACATAATGCATTGATGCATACCTAATAACCTAAAATTGATATGGACAAAGAATAAGGGATGTGTTTAAGAAATAGTTGTAGAACCAATTGAGGATGTGTGTGTTGCTACATAAATTTTGTTATTCATTGTTGAGGTCATTTTGCTCAGCAATGGGATGGTAAGAGAAGAACTCATGAATGGTTACTACAAGAAGATGCCTACAAACTAAATAGTGCTACAAACTAAAGATAAACTTGGGGAACATTTCTTAAATCTGCCAAGAAGTACATATAACTCCATTATACCTACCATCTACAAAACCTGTACCTACTACAGCTTCAAAATCAACCACTATCTATAGAATAGAGACAACACATTCACATCCCAGCTAGAATAGACCATACCGTAGTCATGGCCTATTAGGAAAGGGTATGCACATTCAGAAATAAGGTTTATCAACCCCAGAAGAATGATG
Organism: Pseudotsuga menziesii; assembly: GCA_001517045.1. NCBI lineage: Eukaryota > Viridiplantae > Streptophyta > Pinopsida > Pinales > Pinaceae > Pseudotsuga > Pseudotsuga menziesii. The sequence goes on from LPNX010349082.1 coordinate 79,226, forward strand.
CCTAAGTGAACAGTCCAAGAGCATCCCAGAGAAATGAACACGGTCTACTTTATCAGCAGTAAAATGGATATATCATGCATTCTTCATGTGCTAACAAATGGAATTCAATTCAAAGGAAATTGTGAAATTATTAGTGAGTCCAATATGACTACAACAATAATCCAGTTCAAATGATGGAGAAAAAACATTTCTTAGCTCATGTATGCTCTAGGATACTCTCATACATCGGCATCTGCAAGCCTGCAATGTATAACCTTTATTTACCTTCATCAAAAGGTGAGGGATATGACAGGTTGCAGAAGAGTGCCGAATACATACAGTACTTGATGCTTGGCATATCCCATAGCAATATACAGCAATGTCAGTTTCAATGTCTCTTGAAATTTGATAATGAAATTACTGTTCTAAACATAATCCATGTGCAAGGATAAAATGTCTAATTTATATCAAGATTTCATGAAACGTGTGCTTCCAACCTTTTAGCTTTCGAGCACATTTACCTGTTTGCTAATAAAAAATAGA
>LPNX010349098.1:0-10465 GCA_001517045.1 Pseudotsuga menziesii
CCCCCTCCTCTCTATCTCCCAACCTAATAACACATTGTCTCACTCTCTTTCCCCCTTTCTCAACTTACCCACAATATCTTAACACCCCCATTGGTCTCTACCTCTAACTCCTTAACATTCCCTCTACATGTCTACCATTAACCCCTTACCACCCCCCTCTGCCAAACCTTTAAATGGTATAATCACAAACCAAATTGCATGTTTTATTCAATAAAAATGAGTGCATGTTGTTGTTAATAAAAACCCATAATCGTTATCATCACATATCCTCCTAACCCCCCACCCCCCATTCCTAAACTGCTAACATACCCCTTCAAGCTCTCTCTCTCTCACACACACACATACACACACATCCACAAGTCACCCCATGCCACTAAGGACCCCCTTAATCTATAACCTACAAACACTAGGCACCCCCCACACATCCATAGGTCTCCCCTTACGACTAACCCCCCCCTCCCTTTTATCACTCCCCAACCAATCCAACTCCCTCTAACCCCCACCCCCCTATTAAATCCCCTATACAATACCTAGACACCCCCACATTAATCTAACCCCCCCCCCCCCCCACCCTATCTTTGTCTCTCTCTCTCTTAGACAAAAGCACATCCCTATGTCTTCCCTTACCACTAACACCCCCTAACATATAACCTACAACACCTATACACCCCCATACACATCCACAGGTCTCCCCTTTCCACTAACACCCCCCTCCCTTATATCACTCCCAACCAATACAATTACCTCTAACCCTCACCCCCTATTACATCCCCTCTACAACACCTAGAAATCCCCACATTAATCTAATCCCCCCCACTCCTAAACACCTAGTCACCCCATACACATCCCTATGTCTCCCCTCTGACACACACACACATCTGTATGTCTCCCCTTACCATTAACACCCCCTAACCTATCTCTTTGACACACACACACACAAAAAAAAAAAATCCCTCTGTCTCCCCTTACCTATAGCACTTCCTAACCTATCTCTCTAACACACACACACACATCCCTATGTCCCCCCTTACCACTAGCACCCCCTAAACCATCTCTCTGGCACAAACACACACATCCCTATGTCTCCCCTTACCACTAGCACCCCCTAACCTATCTATCTGAAACACACACACACATCCCTATGTCTCCCCTTACCACTAGCATTTCCTAACCTATCTCTCTGACAGACACACACACGCATCGCTATGTCTCCCCTTACCACTGTCACCCCCTAACCTATCTCTCTAGCACACACACACACATCCCTATGTATCCCCTTACCACTAGCACCCCCTAACCTATCTCTCTGACGCACACACACATATCCCTATGTTTCCCCTTACCACTAACACCCCTAACCTATCTCTCTCAACTCACACACACACATCCCTATGTATCCCCTTACGACTAACACCCCCTAACCTATCTTTTTTACACACACACATCCCTTTATTTTTAAAACAATATAGCTATTTTGAAGAGAGGGGAGGTAAGGAACAAAGACTAAGGAAGTGATTTTTAACTCCCCCTAAACATTGAATGGTGCCATAGTTGTGCAACTACCTTCTTAAATGATCCTAAACACTATTCGAGTAAAACACACACTTGTTTTATGTGGTAAGAACGTGCCCCCATTTTTTTAACAACAATGCATGCACATTTTGTCTCAGTATGAACAATAGCAGTCTTGGTCTAAGAAACACTCTATCATATTTCATGCAGGTTTGACAGTCCGCGTGCAAGCAATTTCAAGTTGCAAATAGTGGGTGAACATTCTCTTCTTCACCATATTATCACACAAAATTGTTTTTGACAGCAAGCATCTCCATAACAAGTGTCTAAGTATTGCTTGGAGAATGGTATAGATTGAGGAGCAAGACATAAAGAATTAATTGAGCAAGAAAGAAACCAATCTTGGGGAATCTCCCATTGAGGAGCTCCATAGAGCATCTTTGCCATAGAAAAAATATCCATGGTGATAAATTTTGCTCATGAAACTACTGCACAAATCTTTGGTGAAAATAATTTATTGCGCAACATGGATAGTCTATAAGAGAATTATTCACATATGGATATGGATAGCATGGAAGTGTTAAAGCAATAAAACAAGATGAAATAATGGACAACTCAATAGAAAGTGAATTATTGTTTCTTTGGATGCTCCATAGATCAATACATTACTTCCAGAAATTAGTAAATTAATTAGTGTGTAGCTATTCTATAAGTTTGTCATTTTAGTTCAATAATCAAAAGGCATATGAATTATTTGAATATTTTTCTTCAAGTATTTAGTTTTTTTCCTTGAAAATGTTCCTAACTTTTCCAATTTCAACTAGAAATAGGTAGTGTATATTTTATAATAATTGTAGTTGAATTTCCATTTGAAACGTCTAAGAAAACCCGCTCCTTAGGAAAACTTATCAAAGAGTGTGATTATAAAAATGGTGAAAATTTATCAACAAGTTGCTAAGATGGATAAGGCAAGTGATTTGAAGACTGATTGCATGTGGTTTGCGCCATCAAAATCAAAAGTCTCCTGGGATTCTAAAAAGGATTATTTGCAAAGGGTACGTTCACTACATTAACATTTCCGACCTATATAGTTGAAATGTAATACATTTAGAATTGAAGTCATTGAATCTATATTTATGTTTTAATGCACCCTTGTTATATATAATTGAAGTGATTGAATCTATATTTATGTTTTACTTCAAGTATTGAATCAATCCTCCTTTAAATATGGAGCTTATCCTCTTCCTTGAGTTTCTGCTTCGAATTTGGAATTTGATTTTCTATGGCTTGATCCTGAACCACCAAAATTACTACCCTTTTAACTATTGACTTCCACCTTTGACTTGATTACCTGAAAATTTTGAAATATTGAAAACTACCTTAAAATTCGGGTTCTTTTCCAAGCTATAATTATGTAGTTGTTAGGCACTTTGCCACTAGGTTTCCTATCAAAACAGATTATGGTTCCAACATTAATCTCCATCCACAGATAAATATACTAATAGTGAGAATAATGGGAGGAATGAGATCCATAATTAATGATATCTATTAGCATGACATCAATTGTACTCTATAAATATTCCATATGTTCGACCATCTATTCCAACAAAACTGCTTGTGTCTAGACTAAATGATATTCCATCAATTTCACCATAAAGATCAATCTCTTGACATTGATTATAAATCTCCTTAGCATCAAAGACAAATATAAAATATGCTAGCTCTACCAATTCTAGAAAGGAGCCATCTGATGAGAACCTTAATGACGGTACTGCACCAATGTATCCTCTCAAGTTTTCTACATATGAGTTTAGGTTTCTAATGTCCTAGAATCTGCAGGTAGTATCCTGATTTCCTGTAGAAAAATATCTACCATCTAGATGCCATGTAGATGAGAATGAGTAGTCCAAATGCCCTTTCAAACTAGAAATGACCTTCCTTGTTTGGTGATCCATAATTAATTCATCACCATGATCTCTAAACATTACAACAAGTGTTTTATATGGGATAATAGAGGTATGATTTGCAGTCCATGGAAAAGGTAGTACTTTGGAAGATATGGAGTGAAAATTTGTCCATGTTAACATTTGCTTCTCATTGCCTTCTCCTATAGATTTATATTTATAGTCCAAATATATAAATATTAAGTAATTTTATTCCTCCATATATATGTTGTCAGAGACTGTGGACTTTGGAGCTAGAGAGTCATTTTCTGTTGTCAAGATGGTTGATGGAAGGGTTGTAGCATAGTAGGAGCGTTGTAAGAGTAGGTAAATTTGCTTTGTAGTTTTTATTCAAATTGACTTTGTAAACATATTTCTTGCTTGGAATGCTAATTTTAAGGATTTCATTGAGATGTTTGTTTACCATTCATATGTTGTTTTTTAATATGCTGGTAGTTGTTACATGATCATTGAATTTCCTCAAATAATTATGTGGTGATGACTTCTAGCAGGTAGAGTTTTTGTTTTATTTATTTCTTGTTTTGTTCATGAAAAATCATTAAATTTATAATTATTAAACCTCTACCTTATTACACTTGTCGATTAAATGATGTTCAAATCCCTTAGTTTGGAATGGCTCCAACTTCCCATGTTATTGTTGTTTGGAATTTTAGATCACGGATTACTATAAGTTTATCTGATCATTGTTATCAATTTGATAATGTTTGTGACATTCAATTTTCATGGGTTGTACATTACTACATTAATCTTCAAAATCATTCATCCAAGAATCATTGAAATTTAGTGGTTTCAATTCACTTTTCAAAGGACAAATTTCATTATTGAGGTGTGTGAATGTTTGAAACACTACAACAAATCCCAATGATTAGTGTCTCTTTTAGCTTCCTTTTTAGCATCCACTATCACTTTTAGTGTACTTTTCAACATCTTTTGGACAAAGTGGACGCTTTTCCACGGGATGGCGCTTTTAATGGCATTTTTTGCGTCCCTTTTTAAAATTTGGCACTATTTTGGACGCTAATTAGCATCCCAATTAGCATCCCAATTAGAGTCCCAAATAGCATCTCAATTAGCATCCTAGTTAGCATCCCAATTAGTGTCCCTTTTTAAAAGTTGGTGCTATTTTGGACACCAATTAGCATCCCAATTAGCTTCCAATTAACATCCCAATTAGAATCCCAAATAGAGTCCCAATTAGCATCCCAAATAGCATCCCAATTAGTGTCCCATTTTAAAAGTTGGCATTATTTTCGATGCTAATTAGCATCCCAATTAGAGTCCCAATTTGCATCCCAATTAGTGTCCCAATTAGAATCCCAATTAGCATCCCACTTAGCATCCCAATTATCGTCCCTTTTTAAAAGTTTGTGCTATTTTGGACTCTAATTAGCATCCCAATTAGCGTCCCAATTTATGTCACAATTATCATCCCAATTAGCATCCCAATTAGAATCCCAATTAATGTCCCAATTAGCATCCACAAAATCATCCCATATAACACCAAGAATAGCCTCCAAAAAAATGTCATGAATAACATAGCACCATATATTAATCCAGGGTTAGCAATAGGAATTGCGCCATGAGTTTTGGCAGGAAAAAACATCCAACATAGCATCAAGTATAGATCCAAAAATTGTTCCTAGAAAACATCCAACATAGCGCCATGTAGAGATCCAAGTATAGCACCTGAAATAATGATAGAAATTTTGAAAGGAACCATGCTAGGAATTGCAGTAGGTTTAGAGCTAGGAATCGTGTTTGGGAAACATCTCGCATAACGTCATATATATCAATGTCAATGTCAATGATCATGATTCATGTGATAGTGCTTTTGGATCTTTATTTATTATAGTGGCACCTAAATGATCGTAATCATGGCACTTTTGGATCATGATTAATCCTAATGAGGGTTAAATTACCATAATGTGACCTAAATTTATCTTATGGCATTTCAGTGTCCCCAACAACATTTGATATACCCTAATGGCATATGATTCTCCCTAACAACATGGTGATGATGCATTATGATAATTATGATGGATCACATGGATATGATTTGATAAGTATAAGAGTGTATAATCCATTCTTGTGAGGTAGTATGGCTCCTTGTTCATTATTATCGCAATTATATTGATGATGACTAGGACGATGACAATGATGTTGATTTATTGTATGATGATGATGATGACGACATGGATGTCAATGATGATTATGCATGTGGTATCACTTTTGGATCCTAATTGATTCTAATGGTACCTAAATGTATCTAATGACATCTAAACAACTTGATTATCATCGAAATGACTGTAACGACATATAAATGACCTTAAAAATTACATGACATGAATCCTAATGTCGATGAGTGATTAAGAACACTAATGGAATATGCGTGACCATAATGACAATGATGACGATGATTTTTTTGATGATATACTTGATGCTGCTGCTGATGATGATAATTAGGATGATGATCAAGATGATGTTGATGTACCATATGGAATTGAGGATGATGATGATGACAACGTCGATGCCCATGATGATGATGAATTTCATAGTGCTTATATATACTACATGAATTGAGATATTGGAGTTAATAACAAGTAATAAATGTTGTGAGGTGTTGACCATAAAAATATTGTTAGCCATTGGGTTTTTACATTTGCTGATATGGCCATTGGGTTTAGTAGTTCCCCCCCACCCCCCCAACACCCTCCTTGCATAAAGGTATTACAATACAACCTATCTTGGTTCTACCAAAATGTCACCATACAAGGTTTTTTTGGAAACCCCCCCCATCCATACCCTCATTTTTACCAAGAACATCCAAGGCACAAGAAGTGGATATAAATCTTAATAAAAATGCTAACTTTATTTGTACTCTTAAGGACATTTTGGTCTTGGTTTAAAATGGAATGAAGCAAAAAGGATTTCAATAATTCTCATAGTGTTACTTTGAAGAAGTGGACCAATTTGTTTTACATCTTTGGCCTTATAAGCGGACATGTCTCTCAAGGAAAAAAGCAGTTAGTTTCTCAAGTTTTATGGCATTGGTGGATTTTTCGTTAAAGATTCAGAATAATTCGTTCAATTTTCAAGGATTCTTTTGAGATTTATAAAATTTCTATTAAAGTTGAAATCATTTTCATTTATTATGTGAAACGCCCTTGAACTGACATATTTGACTATTATTTTGCATTATACCTACTGCGAAGCCAAGCAACAGACTGTGATAAACTTTATCGAATATCTTTATTGTACACTATGGCAAAGCTCAGGTCATGGGTTGTAGGAGTGTCCTATGGATAAAGTATTTCTTTGAAATAAAATGTCACAATTTCAATTACACCATTTACGCAACATGTTAACCTTGCCAAATTTGGTACGTTGCATTAGATGTGGCTCGACATTAAGCTCTGAGAACGAAACATAGTCTAAGAACAAAATCAGGGATGGTTCACATGAATTTTTTACACCTCTTATTTTATCTTATTAGATATAAATACCCCAAAGAAACTTCACATAATTTATTTCCATTTGATGTAATTTAGATAACCATTTAGATCCTGGAAAAAGTGCCTATGTCTATTGTCAAATTTATGTTGTCCCATACCTTTATCTCAGGTAATCTTTCTCATTGATCAACTAAGATACAAGAACATTATTTTGAAATATCTACTTCTCATACTAGTAAAGGGAATTGTTTGGCTCTTCGATATAATATTGGGTAGCATTTGTCTTATCCTGTTTGTTGGGATTTTAGACAGGTCACAATTCCTCGAGGAAGCCGAAAGGCTCACTCGAAGTGACCAAATTTATGTTTAGTTAAAGTGAGCCAAAGTTATGGTAAATTTTATCTAGGTGGGATATAATATGTTTAAATAACTAATTAGTTATATCTATATGCCCACTACTTATTTTAGGTACCAAATCCTTCCTAGACATGAGATTTGAGATTGCTTGTTCATTGTCAAACCCAACTCAACATATCCCTATGAAAACCAAGCCCCTCAAACCCTTCAAACTCAAACATCTCCCAAGATTTAGTACCAATTATAATGAATATTGATGACTTCAAGTGGTTTGAAGGAATTTTTAGTTTACTAGGGTTGCACATACCAAAAATCTTAAGCCATAACAAATTCAATCCCTTTTTGTGCTATAAATGAGAATGTCATTAGCATAACAAAAGTTCAAGAAACATTTGCAACCCTCATAAAAATTCATCCCTTAATCTGATATAAATATGATGCATATTATACCTTCCCACTACAACTCGCATGGGTTCTCTAACCTCAAGTAAGCTCAAAAGAAATGAAAAATCCACACCATACACAATTATTTTCTTCTCGTGTTCAAGGACCCATCAACCTTTAACTCTTATAACAATCTACACATGCTAGGTAATAATGTTTAAGAATACCTTACCAACTTCCTTGTTCACACTACAACAAAACCCTTATAATGATGATGGGCCAATATTGTATTAATGATGACCATGACAATGATGACGACGATGATGAATATAGTAATAAACATGATCATGATGGAAATTATGATATGAATATAATAATCATCATGATCATGATGGAAATGATGATTATGATGATGACTATAGTGATCATGATGATGACGATGGAAATATTGCCATGATGATGATGATGAAAATCATCGTCATTGTCATCATCATCATCATCACCATCATTGTCATCTAGGTCGTCACCATTGTTATCATTTAAAGCATATATGGTTTCCATTTAGGTGTCAAACTATGTGCACTTAACACATAGAGTAGCATCCCAAATCAATTACAATTAAATTATCCTTATGCTATGTTGTCTAGGTGAAAAATTAGACATGTTCTATCAGGATGATGATAAAGTGGACATAAATTGCACCCACTTTAGCATCCCAAATCAATTACATTTGTATTGTCCTTATGCCAGGTTGTCTAAGTGCAAAGCTAGGTGCATTAAATTGGGATGGTGCTAAAGTGGACACAAATTGTGTCCACTTTAGCATCCCAAATTAGTTACATTTAAATTTTCCTTACGCTAGGTTGCCTAGGTGAAAAACTAGGTGAATTATATCAGGATGGCACTAAAGTGTACACAAATGACGACGACAATGATGATGAGGAGGAGGACGAGGAGGATGGAAATCATGATGACGATGAGGATGATGATACTTTGGCTTGATTATTATTTCTTATGTCAATGGTAATTAAGAACACGCAATGTTAATGCAAATGAATGCAGATAATTTTCTTGTTTTTTTAGATGTTATTTATCAAAAGTTTGTTATTTTATTATATCCAAAATATAATTATTTTGGTTATTAAAAAAACATTAAACAACCTAAAAACGTTATCCTTGATTACAAAAATTAACAAACTCATTATATTTGAATTCACCTTCATTACCCATCCAAAGACCCTCAACACTTCTATTAGATCCCTTTTTCAATGTAGGTGAAAGTGAAAGACTTTGAACAAAACAAAATCATGAAATGATGAAATCAATTACAAATAAATTATCCTTATGCTAGGTTGGCTAGGTGCAAAATGAGGAACTTTCTATTTGGATGGCAACAAAGGAGACATAAATTGATCAATGTAAGGCCCAAAATAGTTAATAATTTGTAGGGGCATATCGAAAACCCTACAAAAACCTTTCAATAAAATACCCCACAAATCCAAAAGGGATTAAGTCTAATACGAGCAGGGTTCCAAGAGAAAAAGGCCTCCTAAAAGGCCTGTAGAGCCAAGAAAACAACAATCCTATATGGGGAGCAAAATATAGAGAACCTCCCTTCCTTTCAAACAAGATACCATCGTTTTCTAAAATAATATGAGATCCAAACATGCCGAATTTAATAACAACTGTAGAACCACAAACTTTGGGGTGCCCCCCACCCTTCTAACATTTAAGGACAATATGTAACAACCTTAATGAAGTGTTGGGATTCTTTTCGTACTATGATAGGGGGTTGTAGTGTGATCATAAATCTAATTTTTATATAAATGGTGTTGCAATATATATTCCATTAATTTTGTTTTAAATTTCTCTCCAAATTTCTTTAAAAATATATATAAAGTAATAATATTTACTTCATTAAAAAATCATGTTGAAATTCAATTAAAGTTAAAAACTTCCTTCAAATTCCTCTTAAAGGGAAACGAGGCTATCACATTATGGTAACCTCGCCACTTACACCTTACACGTGACCTCATCCCAAACAATTTCATTATTAGTTAGATGGTGATTTATAATAATAAAAAATTGTTTATTACTCTTTGTTGTAGGTAGACACTATATATATTTTATGTGTCTATTAGACAAATTTTTGATATTTCATTTTTTTTAAAGTTAGATAAAAGTTAAAATTTATATTTATAAATTAATTTTTGAAAAAAATTGTTAAATTGTTAAATTTAATGCTTTTAATTAAATATTAAAAAAGTTAAGGAAAACACAGAAATTATTTATCTTTACTTTAGCATTACCTTTATGTATTGAAATTGTTGGCCACTACTACTAAATCTACTGCTACCGAACCTGTGAGCCTTCGCTATTACTTGTAGTGCAAACAATCCCTTGGTTGAGGCTGGTATGGACTTCCCTCCATGAATTTTATGTTTATTATTTTGTTGTGTGCATAGTAGTTAGGTATGGATGATCATGAGAATTTGGAGAAGGTTGGAGAAGGAACCGATGTGAAGGTGTACAAGGCCATTGATAAGAACACAGGGAAATTGGTTTCCCTTAATAAAATGAGGCTGGAGCATGACGATGAGGGTTTTACTCCTGTTACCACCTAAGTTGTACTTAGTGGTGTTCTATCAAGTGAGCCTGGTGAACCGGACAGGGATAACTTGTTCGGACATCAGAAAACTTTCAGTCTTGCTTCCGGGAAGCTTTGTTGTATCATATCACATGTTCATACCCCATGGGGGAATTGTAATAAATGTTCTAGCATGATAGTGTCTATAA
>LPNX010349098.1:17656-28142 GCA_001517045.1 Pseudotsuga menziesii
CATGTTTTTGGCTCAATTGGATGATTTTTGGTGGATTCTTCAGTCAACAGGTTGAGGTGTCAGTCAGATCAGCCCCCCGATTGACAGTTGCACTCAGGGAGATTCATATCTGGCTCAGCTAGACACATATCAGGCATTGATGGACTCTCCATCAGTTTATTTCACTTGATTCCATGAGTAATTGCGCCCCCCCCCGGGCTAGATGGCCTGCAAATTGTATATATCTAGGCACAGCCTCCTGTTCCAAGTGAGTTAGAACTGGGATTGAGGTGTTGTTGCTCTTGTACTGTATTGTTTTTTCATTCTGGAATAAAGAAGATTTGGAGGCAAGATCTATGGTGTAATTCTCTTCATGTGTGGATGTTGATTGTCAAATGCTTATGAGGTATAATCTGCTTTTGTTTATCATTGCTTTGCTGGTTAATCGTTGGCCTTGAAGGAGAGATCTCCCTCCTGTTAGGGTAAGAGTTTATTCTAGTTTGATTTATGCTCTTACTGCTGCTTGTTCCAGATCTATTGGATTTGTATGTATTTTAATTTTAATTGCATGCTTTCCAATCATGTGTTTCGGCAGCACCTATGTTTTAACCATCTGTTTGTGCAAGGATTTTTAAGTTGCAGGTGATCTGGCTGGTAGAAGAGGTTGAGCTGGTTTGAATATTCCTCATATTTAGTATATTATGAATGACATAGTCCCTCGGTGTTCCACGAAAGCAGAATCCAAAGCCCAACATTCCTGGGCTTCAAACACTCTTTCTCTCTCTTCCTCCTTTAAAAACTATTAAAATTTCCTCAAACTGGTTACTTTAAGGTTTCTTTTTAAATATGATCTATCTCATAAAGAAAAACATACATATATCTAATTAGAAATATCCCTTCAAATTTCTAGATCTTATTTTCATTGTGCACATAAAGTTCAAATTCAAGAGATCTAGCTAAATTGCCTTAGTTTCGCAAGTAGTTTATTGAAAAATTCATAGCTTGTTCTTAAGGTAGTTTCATTTGCTGTTCAATAATTTAAATATTCTGCAATCAGTGCTTTAAATTGGCTGCACAAAAAACAAGCCAATATCCCAAGGAAATCTTGCTTTCCTTGGTTCCTTTTTTCGTCGGTTTAGCTAGTTTAATTTCATTAATTTTTTGAGATAAAGTAGGCTGACCCAAAGGCACTCTTAAAGTGCTTTTGGGAATTTGTTATTCTAATTCTCTCTCTGTCATTGAGCAGGTTTGATAGAGAAGAAAGGAATCTGCTTTCCAAAGTGGATTTGGGAGCGCTCAAATCCCCCCAGGGGTCTCTCTTTTGTCACATAATTTGTAAATTTTTTGTATAAACTGTAAGATCTTGGTTTCAGCCTGTATAAGGACCAAGAAGGACTGATATATTATTCCTCTAATATTTTAACAAGTAATAAATAAAATTTCCTTTGGAATAGGCTCTTTCGAGCCCATTCCCCATCCCCCCTGGGGGGATTCGCGTCGGTGCCATTTTCGTCGTTTTCTACTTATTTCCTTTTACTATAATTGATCTGATTTGCAGGGTATTATATTTGATCTTGTTTTTAATTCCATATTAAATATCTTAATTAAAAAAGTAATCATAATACTTACCCCATGATTTCCCGAGTGACCCGAAAGGGGAAAGAGATTCGTGGTAGAATTAATCAGAAAACCAAATTTGTGTAGTTTTTTTATTTTTTCTATCATTTGTTTATCAGAAGCTTTGAAATTAACCCCTCCTTTATTCCCCGATTGAGATCCACTTGGATCGAAAGAGGTTCTTGGAGGATTTTCTTTTAAACAAGAACACATCTCTTAAAAACTTATTAAAATCTACAAGATTCCAGTGTGTATGCTCTGCACTTGGCTGCGGTTCATCCAATCAGTCAAGCTATATCAAAAGCACTTGGGTGACTAGCATAATTAGGACTCACCTTCCCCAACTAACAAACCATCAGGTGAAAATCCAACACCTCGATCAAACCTTTACGGTGGCAAAATACCCAAAGGAAGCGGGAACCTACTGAAAAGTGACCTCGGGACGTCAATCTCTGTCACACCCTAACAGGTGTGTTACGAACATAGCCCCAAAGACTCCATTTCATCCCACATATTCCTTGCGGGTAGCCGTATAGGTTTTGTTTTGGACATACTCCAAGTACTATTGGGTATATCTGGAGTCCCCCTTTTAGCCTAATTTAATTAATCCATACTTCAATTTTAACTTAAAACATACCAAGATGCAATCACAAAACATTCACTCCAAGCACATGCAAGCACATTGATCTCTTTGATTTGACTCCATTATTAAGGCACTGGTCATTTTTGCTTCATATATATATTGTTTATCAGCTTTGTGCTTTCGTGTGTTATTTTCATATCTTGTCATCTTCAATTGTTTATAGTTAAAATATTCAAACTCCTAAGTAACTGATTCAGTTTAACATCACCACACTAAGAAATCATCCTTACTAACTTAATAGGGTCTACCCCCCTTGGCTCTGTTAGGAGTTGAGCCTAAATGGAGGAGTGAAGAACAAGGTGACATCCTTGACTCGAGACTTGCCCCCAAGGACACACCGAGTGGCTTGAAGATTTCTGCCACGTGATTCAGGTGTGTGAAAAGGTGGCAACAACTCCCACCATTCTCTTTGAGATTTCCCTTTTGTAAATTATTTCTCATGATATCAAAATTGTCAAGTAGTAGAGGTGTACCATATTAAGGACATTCTTTCTGCATTTTATGTGGAACACACTGAGAATAGGGATGGGAAGCCCCTTTTGTACTGATTTTTTTAAGACCCTTTACCTTATGTCAGAGAGGTAGTGAATTGTGATGCCCATGAGGGCTTTGAGTGTTGATTTGTAGAAATATTGGAACCCAGAACCTTTGCATAACTATGGCCCTGCAATACGAGCAATCGTGAGGCTGAAGGAATCCACTATGCCATCAATATTTTTCCTACTTTTTTGTGGGTGTTTGTGCCACTGTCATTTTGGGTAGTGGTGTTGTCAGTGTTCATCAATTGTTGGTCACCCTTGTTACCGAATCATAAAATTCCCTTCGCTGGGGTTTATTATGTTAAAACCTTGGTGAATATTTCCTGAGACTTGTGTTAAAACAACCCATCATAGGAAGATTCCAATGAAACCATCCATAGATTTTGTGCATATAGTTGTCCATGGAAACGATGAGTAGGAGGTTGCGAATGAAAGCATATGGAGAATATGTGCATATTGCAAATAACAAGTACATCAATACTTATTTCCAAAACCAGATAAAAATGCCTCGTAAGATTATTAAGGTAGGCTCCTCTGCAATTTTTGTATGTTCAACTAAAATTGATATTCGATAGATTAAGCCATATAAGCATGTTTAAATGAGGAAGTTTTGATGTTAGGAGGAATACAGTGGTCTCTGTTTGAATCAAATCAGTTGGGTTAAGTTTTGTAGACTCCCATTTCTTTGGGTAGTTGAATTTTAGCATTGCTTTGATGAATTATTTGATGTAAAATAATCCCTCGAGTCATTGATTCCCTTGTTTCTAGCACCGCAAACATTCAATTATTCAAGGATTGAACTCATGACCTACATTTATTTTCTTCCATTTGCTTTTAGTGTTTGACATACTTTATGGGTTTTGATTTAAGGATTCAATATATTTTGCATTTAGTGCATTAGAAATGTGACGAGGAATTTGTTGCTATGAGTATACAGTTTTATTTTGATGAAGAATAAAGCCTGGAATACATAGATTGTTTTAATGAATTTATACTTCCAGCATAAAGTATTTTGTGAAATTGAAACCCTATATTGTTTCCTATCGATAATTTTGCAGATTTTATTTTTCAAATTTACATTTCAATGTACATCCTAAAGACAAAAATGCATGAATTTAACTTTGTAACTAAAGAAAACCATGAGAAAATTGCATTTGCAGCATGTGAACTTGCTTCCTCACATTTGCACACATCATTGTGTAAGTCATTGTGTTTCTTCGAGATGCTTTTTATTTCCAGTAATACTATTGATTTTCTAGAGATTTGGATATTCTACTCAAGCTATATTATAGTGATTTGGGGACTTTTGGTACCTTCATTACTCAGGGAACATTGCTCATCTCAATTCTTGTGATCTTAGGCCTTTTTGTCTACAATGTTTTTGTGTATTGTCATTGTTCTGCCTTCTTCCACTTACAATGTTGATATTTTGGGTGTACAAGGACTCGAAACCTCACAACCTATTGGTGGATAAGAAAAGATGGGTTATAAATATAGCATATCACTACAAATAGAAGGACACCTTGTTCAAAGCAGTTGATCTTGTGGAACCTCAGGCATACATGCAGCCCCTTAATATGGCAAAAGATGTTGCATAGGTATGTATGTATGCTTCCTCATAATTTTGATATGATGAAATGATAAAAAAACAAGATACCATCCTATGCTTTCACACATTGGGCTTAGGAACGATTATATGTATTATGGACTTAGAGGGATGGAATAGGGTTTTCTGAATCGATGTCTTTCAAGACGCTAAGACTTGAGGTGATGGTGCTATTAGGATGATTAAAATGGATTCTTTTAGTACATTGCTTTCATCTTATTTGTGATGGTTTCTATTTTTAATATTTTAAATTGATCGATCGTGAATATTTCTCTATCCTTGTTCTGTTTTCTTCATAACACCATAAGAAATGGATGTCACTCTGTGTGTCACTCCATCCTAAATTATCTCTTTCCTCGATTATGCTTTAAACAGTAGCATTTTTTAATTATAATATCTTTTTCAAATGTAAATTGTTATGACCTATTTACTGTAATAAGTTTCAGTACTCGAGAAGATCCTATCATTTTGAAATAGTAACTACTAAGCTACTCAACTCTGGAAGTACTTCTTCCTTCATGTTGTAGAGTAAACTACTAAATTGTTCCCAATTGTAGATTTGTAGGACTCCCTTGTTTCAGGAAATATGAATATTTTTTTATTTGCCTTGGAAAGTCAAAAGTCACTACAACACTATCTTTCTTTGCATCAAAATATTAAATTTATGTCAAATATTTTAAATATCTTTAGTGTTTTAATTGTATTTCTGATTGTTCATTAAAATGTTTTGAAAAAGGAAATAGAATCATTTTATCATTGAGAGACAAAAGAAAGCATACGAATTCTTGTAGCAGATACACTAGTAATAACACTGATATTGCTTTGACATATTCTTCTCATTTTTGTGGCATGCAAACTTGAAATTTGCCTCTGGGAACTATATAAATTTGTGGTCTAGTGATAATATCCTTCTCAAGTAATTTTAGTCTTTGAAATTATTTCCCATCAACACAACAAAATTGGTAAAGTGTTTCATATGTTGAGAAATCATAATTCATCATTATTGTTTATTCATTTAGGTATAAGCTAAGTGGGTCGTAATCATTATTCTTTATTGTTTATTCATTTAGGTATGAGGAAGAATGGAACTCATGTACTAACTTAAGGATGTTAGGACTTTGGATTTGTGTTAATACATAGTACACATAGAACATAATTTACAAACACGAATAACATATTTTGATGGTCAAATTCCTTCAAGTTGGTGAAGTGTGGAGGCTTTTATAGATTCTATACACATCCCTTATTCAAAATTCACATCACCTGTTTTGAGGTCTTCACAATTACAAACACAATTAAATTTAGTCTTATAGTGATTACATCAGTTTTAGAAGGTTCCTTCAAGTTGGTGAAGTATGACCCATGAAGTACACCTCTTATTCAACATCCACATCACTCTTTTTGGGGTCTTCACAATTACAAACACAAATTACATATTTTGATAGTCACTGCTATACAAACTGCCATTCATTAAATTCATCTTTATAGTGATTACATCAGTTTTAGGAGGTTCCTTCAAGTTGGTTAACTATCTAGCTGTCTTTGCAAACCCTCTGGTGAGGAAGCTAAGAGGACCATCTCATCGCTTCTTCGTCTCCTATTGGTTCATTGAAAACCATGTGAGCCTACTTAGTGATAAGTTGTCCCTTGTCACTTCAAATTTAATCCACTGTTTATAACTGAAACAACTTAAGAAAATTAAGAAGGGCTAATGAATTTTAAAGATGCACGCTCATTGATTGTTATGTCTTGAATCAGAATGTACTTTTGAGCATTTATTGCCAATTATGGGCATGTTATATTCTATTAAAAAGCGTTAAGGTCAAATCTAGGCATGTTGAATTTGAACCAACATAATATAGAGCCGCAAACATTTTAGCTTGCTGCACTATTGTTACCAGTCTTTTTCAAGTTTGGAATAGACTCCACATTTCACTTTTTTCTTTCAAGAAACCGAGTTGAGTCAGCTCCTTCAAGTTTGTATTGAGCCAGTGTCACAAATAAGATGCTAGTCATATTAACTCAATATTAATCTTTCACATTGATCTAGGAACAAATAATCAATCTCATCGAGAAATAATCAACAAATAACTCAGAAATGGTGTTAATCAGAACCAGAATGGTTTCCTCTCTGTATATTCAGTAAAAAATGAATAGTTACAATAAAAATGTCAAGCAATTGCTTGAATCAATGAGGAATTCTAATACCTTAGGAGGTCATTCAAATTCAATGAGTGAGTCTGGCTTAACTGACTGTAAGCCATTGGTTCACACTTAGTTAACCACTTGACCAAAACCCTAATTGACTCACCAAACCCTAACTGAAGTCGGAGTGAAATAAATGACTAAATCTCAACTGAAGGAGATCAAACATATGTAATAGCAAGCCAACCATCAAGTGCTAGTGGTCAATGACTTCAATGAACCCCGATGAGGTTAACAGAAGCTGAACTGATCATCAGAAGTTGGTGGAGGTGCCCCTGTTGACTCCAGATCATTAAATAATAATAAATAATCATTAAATAATATATTTAATGAGAGGAGGCACCTTGAATGACTAGTTGAACTGATTGTAATCACCAGTTAGTAATTAGGTGCATAGATATCACTTAGATCACCCTCGGAGTGCTCCAGTTAGCCTCCTTAACTGTAGGAGAAGGATAAGTTAGCCTCCTTGACTATAGGTAGGCATGGGTGTGACTGGATGATGCCAATTAATGCTCCACTGATGTCAATTAATGTCAATTATAATTAGGATAGTGGTTTAACTAGCCCAATTTGACCAAAAAGAGTGTGTATGCTGGTAAATGTCTCCAAAACCCCCCCTTAAGATATAGTCAGGAAGAGTTAGAAAACGTAGATGCATAAAAATGCTAGGGCCCCAGCAACTAAGGCCATAGGTCACCCTGTACAATGCTGAAACTGAAACAATGCTCAAAACAATCTAAGTGAGGAAAAGAGGGAAAACCCAATGGGAAAAACTCCCCCTCAAGCTAAACACTGAAATTAGTCTGAATCACCCTGATGAACTCACCCCCAACAGTGAACGGAGGTAAGTGAACTTATTTTCTAAAAAACTCTTGGTGAAGATGTCTGCAATCTACTCATTAGTGGGGCAGTATTGCAGAATGATGGTCCTATCATGTACTAGCTCCCTGATGTAGTGCATATGAATCTCTGCATGCTTGGTCCTCTGCCTAGTAACGGGATCCATGGATATCTTAATAGCACTCTGGTTGTCACAAAAGAGGATAGTGGGCAAAGTAATACCAAGATCAAACTCTAAAATAATGCCATGCAACCAAACTGCTTGGATGCAAGCATTCATCGCTCCTCGATACTCGGCCTCTACTGAAGATATTGCTATGGCAGCCTGATTTTTGCTTGACCAACAAATAGGGAGACCACCAAACATGAATATATATCTGGAAGTTGAATTCAAATCAATAGAATCACCCACCCAATCGGAATCTGTGTATCCAACCAGCTCTAGCTAGGAGTTTGCAGCATAGTGAATGTCGTAGGTCCTGGTTCCCTGAATATACTAGAGGATCCTCTTGGCTTCGTTCCAATGAATATCATGAGGCTGCTACATGTATCTTGATACATCATTCACAGCATAACAAATATCAGTCCTAGAATGTGTCAAGTAGAACAAGATACCAATCAGGTGTCGATAGATAGTGCAGTCCATGGGAGGTGTGTGTTTTCCTTCTTCAAGGCTGATCCCTGAAAGGAAAGGGAATGGTACAGGCCTACATTCAGCCATGTTAAAATTTACTAAGAGGTCTGAATTGTATTTCTACTGAATGACCATAATCCCATTAGAATTTTGCTCGATTTTGAGCTTCAAAAATTGTTTTAGAAGCCCCAAATCACTCATTTCAAAGGCATTGTAGAGAGCAGTTTTGATGGATGAAATGGAGGAAAATGTGCTACATGTGATCAGTAAGTCATCAAAATATAAAACAATTATAATTATATGACCATCAAGATTCTGTAAATACACATTTGGATCTGATCTACATCTCTGAAAGTTTTGCTAGAGAAGAAAGGCATCCATCTTGGAAGACCACTCTCTTGGGGCCTGTTTTAACTCGTATAGTGACTTGTTTAGCTTGAAAACCAAATATGGATCAGTGATGTAGCCCTTATGATGCTTCATGTATATCTCCTTATGAATATCTCCATTCATAAAGGCTTACTTAACATCCATGTGATGCACGTCCCAGTGCTTGGATGCTGAAATTGCCAAAACAAGGTGGATGGAGTCCATTTTTGCAACTGGTGCAAAGGTCTCATGGTAGTCCACTCCTTGGACATGAGAGAAACCTTTTGCTACCATAATTTCCTTATATTTTCAGGTTCTTCCATCAGAAAAAACCTTTGTTTGAAACACCCACTTTCATTGAACCAATTTCCTTCCCGGAGGAAGAGAAACTAGCTCCTAAGTAGTGTTTTTCTGAAGAGAATTCATCTCTTCATCCATGGAAACTTCCCATATCGGATAATTCCGAGAATGGTAGTAGGATTTTGGATCTGAAATGATCATCAAATAGAAATTTTTGTATAGAAAATTATCATAACAAGAGAGCGGAATACCTGCTCTTTGGAAATCAGACCGGGTTCTCCTTGGATCATTCGGATTTCCAATGTTGTCTCTTGTGGAAGAGAGTGTTTGTTGGGCCCATGTAGGAAGATGATTTTTCACTTCAGGTTCTGATTAAACATATGATGATTTCTGCACACTAATATCATAAATTAGAGGATCCAAATCAGGGTCATCACCCCCAATTTCATCATCCAAATAGTTAGTAGAATAGGAAGAAAATTCAGCAGTTTTCTCCTTCACTAGTTCCATCTCCTGAAGAGGCTCATCGAACTTGACACTTCTCTCGATGATGATCTGTTTGGTCTTGATATACAACATATTGAATCCTATAGATTCATCCAGATACCCAATAAATAGACATTCTATACTTTGCGGTTGCAAAGCCCTTCTTTTATCAAGCGGATTTCGGGCCCATGCAGTGGACCCAAACACTCGTAGGTTCGAAACATCGAGCTTATGTCCGAAGTATGATTCAAAAGGAGTATTTCCTTTCATGGAGGACTGTGGCACCCTTTTATGAATGTATGCTATAGCATACATGGCTTCAGCCCACAAATTTGCAACAAGCTTCTTTGATTCCAACATACAGGTGGTCATCTCCTTGAGAGACCGGTTCTTGCTTTCCGCTACTTCATTCTGCTGGGGAGTGTAGGGAATTGAATGCTGGACCTGAATACCACTTTGGGGGCATATGTAAAGCAAATAATTACTGAAATACTCCCCTCCATTATCAGATCTCAATATTTTGATCTTAAGCCTAGAGGCATTTTCGATCAAGGCCTTCAATTCAGAAAATTTTTCACGTACTTTTGATTTCTTTTTGAGAAAGAAAACCCATGTATACCTTGAAAAATCATCAATAAAAGTAAGGAGGTACCTTTATCCATTAATGGATGTGATAGGCATCGTATCATTGATATTAGAATGTATCAGCCCCAATATGCTTGTATCTTGGTTTGCCTTCCCCCAATCGAATTTGTGCTCAGGGTGTTTTCCAATCACACATCCCTTGCAAATTCCCATGGTTGCCTTGATGACTAGGAAGTGTTCAACCATAGAGTTTTTCTGTAATTTATGCAAATATTTGAAATTAATATGGCCAAACCTCTCATGCCACTACCTACTAACCTCGTTTACATGAGTTATCAGAGCAGTGGGCTTTGCATCTGCAACAAAGTGAGAGAACTCATAGGAAATTCCATGATGATTTGCAAGGCCTTTTGCAATGAGTTTCCCGGATGCAATATATGTTATCTCAATATCATTTGGGCTGAAAGAGACTCTCTTAGGAATTCTTGTATGTGTCATCTGATAGACACTAAGGAGATTTGCTGCTAGAGATGGTACGTACAAAGCATTAGAGAAAAAACCATTTTCAAGATCTACACTACCTTGTCCTTCGGAAATGATGGTGGAGTCATCTCCCATGTGGATGGGGATGGATTTGCTAGTCTCCAAGGATGAAAAGGAGTCTTTTTCAGCCATCATGT